>JANHGB010034810.1:0-34891 GCA_026283785.1 Coracopsis vasa
CTCATATCCACAGCCATCATTTCACTAATGAAAAAAAAATGTTTACAAATGCTAACATTTTGACCAATATTAGAATTATAATATTGCTGCAAATGCTCATTTTTTGCACCTGCACATGGAATAAATCTCAGTGGCCAACTATGCTTCTTGATTGGCACATACCAATCTTGACAGGCATTCCTATATTGATACGAGATTGGCTCCTGCTAGGGAGCAGCAATGCCAAATCCAGGTATGTTTGCTACTCTGGTTTAGCATAGTATGTGCAGCATGTGTGGGCATAATGCTGCCTGTAGATTTTGAAGTATGCTAATTTAACTGCTATTTGAAAATGCTAAATTTTACATATTGAATATGACTTCATAATGAATATTGTGTTACCACATTAGTTTAAAACTATTATTTGTCATATTATTAGTAAATCACAAAAAAAAAATTTCATTCCCATTTATTTTATAAAATAACTCCCAACAACAGAAGCATGAACATCATAAACTACTCAAGTTGTAACTTCTTCTGGCATATCCATCACATCTAAACAAAAAGTAAAGCCATCTTCCATCCTCATAACAAAGAAAATACTTATGCTTTGAATTTTAAGTCTGAAGTTAACTCAAGATCCTCATAAATTTAACTTTGTAAATTGCTAGCTAAAAGTGGGACATTTTTATTGTCTCCCCCTTCTGAAAAAAAATAGAAAAAAAAAAAGTTTTTGCACTTATTATTCTGCAAGGTGCCCAAAATAAACAATGTTTAAAGTTACTAAGTGGGGAGTTGCTTGTTGCTTTCACAGCATAGGAGCCCTGTACTTCTGAATCACTAAGCAGCTGGAGTCTGGTTTAATCACTTAACATCAATCAAGATGTAAACTAGCAGTTGGAGACCAAGGAATGCAACATTCATCTGCAACACAAAAGAAATAGCTAAGCTATCTTAGCTTCTGCCTAGACAGTTTGTATACTAGGAAAAGTCAATACATTACTTTTATACTGTGTCAGTAACATAAAATGGCCAAATAGTAATTTCACCCTGTACTTGAATTCATAACTGACAATTTGTAGTACGCGACAAAAGATCATAGACGTATTTTTTTATTAAGGCTTGTAACCGTTAACGCAAAACATACTCATCCGGTACTACCTTCTGGCAAACAGCAGCAGCAGTGTATTGCAGCACTTCTTTCTTCAATAAATAAATAGTTAAAAGAAAAATGAGAGATGAAATGGCACACTCTAGGTTCCTGCCTGACTTTTTCACCTGTTTCAAGCTTGTGAAATACGACTCTTTTATTGTGTGTTTGCTAATATTAAAAACACAGCAATGTTGTATTCAACTCAATTTAGCACTAGTGCCAGTCGTTTACAAGATCAAAGGAGATGATCTAATTATCCCTTCTGGTCTTCAGGTCTATAGATGTAAACTACACATTGTATCTAATCTATGAAAAAAAGCAAACACCCACCACAGTAGACAAGAACTTCTCCCTAAAGATGAAAGAAATGAGTAACTACATGGGACAGATGTCAGCCACATTACTTATTGCACTGTCAGAAGCATCTCAGTTGCTATAGTGTTGAGGGGGAAATAAGACACTGTGAAGATCTGCCCAAGTCTTCAGCACGTCTTAGGTAATCCTCTATAAAAACAAAGTTTATAAATAACTGCCTCCATCATGGAAGACACACTCAACTTTAGCCAACTCTTTAGCAAACATCGGACACAGAACACAGACACAGTTCGTGTGCTGGGATCCCACCTATTAGATATGCAAACACAAAACAACAATCCCCAACTCAAAGATCTTCCAGTTTAGGAATGACATTAAATATATAGAGACAGATAGATGCAATAGCACCTGGAAAGAAGGTATCACATTTGTCTCAGCACAGCAGTGTCTACAGCATTCTTCAGGTGCGGGGAAGGCTTTACAGTGATTTTTTTTGGGGGGGAGGGGTGTGTGTGTGTATGCAGCTGCACACAAAAATACACAACACTGGTATTAACTGCTCATTGCTACAGTGGGAATGCCATACCTGTTTTGGCAGCTCTTCTAGCTGGTATCAATACCCATAAGCCAGAAATAAATTTCCTATAGAGTATGACAAATGTGCTAAGATACCCATTCGCCTTTCAACATCGAAGAGACATGTTTGCTTATGTCCTGCTCTACTACAACTACCTAGTTCTTGCAGACAAGCTTTGTAGCCCCCTAAAACTGGGACTACCTAGCAAACTACTGATTCCTTATCTTAAATTACTTTGAGTCCTTTTAGGTGACAATACTGTGTTGATCGTTGCTTACTTAAGGGATTAGATATATTTAAGATTGGATTGTCACAGCTCTTTTCCCCTCCCATATAATCTGCAACGAGAAACCAGAGTGGGATGATGACACTGAAATCTCATTTACCACCATTCTGGAGGTTCTTCTGAAAAGAGGAACTTTCCTGATTGCTTGTCAAACCAACTTCAGGGTCACTTCCTATCCTCAAATGGCTCAAAGCAGCTAAATAGATGAGAAAAATCAGATGCCTGATATGTCCAAAGTTCTAGCCTCGATTTCTATGGCCAATTTTACAGTCAATTTATAATTAAAGTACAGGATATAATAATGCTTTTTGATACCAAAAAGAGTAACTTTGGGAACCAGTCCTCCTCCTTTTAGCAAACTATTAAACCAGCAGAAACTGTAAGCAACATTCCTAAGTGAGTTTGATGACATACTGAAACATGCAGAATGAAAAAAGGATGCTGCCCAGCATACAGCAAACACTGAAGATTTTTCTGTTGCAAGTCAAGCAAATGACTGGAATAACAGCACATAAGAGTAACCAGTGATGTTTGAATATTAAGCTCTGCTCTTAACCATGTTCTTACATACAGTTTCTATCACTTCTGTTCTTCTAACATACCCCGTCATTACTGATAAAATGGACCCCATGCAAGTCACAGTTTAAATATTGTTAGCAGCATTTCAGAGAGAATTCTTGTGATGGCAGAAGTCAGGCATTACATCTGGCCACTCAAGAGTGAAAAAGAAATATTTGCTCAGGCTTCAGAGGGTCATTTTCATATCGAGGAGGAAGATAAAAGCAGGAATCTTTTACAATATGAATTAGCAAATCAAAGCAAATAGGGATTCCACTCACTGATAACCCAACAGAAAAGAGACAATTATAAAACACATTCAGCACTGTTTGTTCTAGGCCACGTGATTATATCTCATGCCAACAGATTATATGATGGTAATTAAAACATAGAACACTCAGTATAAATCTTAAATAAAACAGAAATAAAACATTATTTCCAAGAAAAACCACTGGTAACTGCAGCACCATGGACACTGCACTTGGTGTTTACCAGCACACTTTATTTTGATTATTTTAGTTATATGTCAAAGTGTTAGAAAGGCATTAATTTCAATCACTCAGAAAGATCCATCTGTTAGCACTTCCTCTTAATCTGGGAACTATTAAAATGTACTAAATCTCTCTTCTTAATTATTCCATCTATTGTGCTGTTTAACAAAGGGGGGTTATATATTAAAAGTTTAAATAAAGTATTTAAGTACAGTATTCATATTTCAAGTTCTGCAGTAAATTTACAATACATTTACACATATATTTCCCTAAAAAATTACTCTAAGAAACATAAAGAAATACAAAACATTTATACATCAGAACTGATTAAAGAAATCGCTAACAATCTGACCCCCAAGAATGGAAATCTACAGAAATAGCACACATGAACTCGGTTTTGACTCAGTAGCATTTCTGAAAGATTCAGAGGATGCAGAGCTCTTTTTAAACTTCTTTAAAGAGATAAGAAATATTTATATAAAAATGTATTAGATTGAGAGTTCATTATTTTCTTCTCTCCTTTTTCAGCTCAATTTCACCCACTTCTCCCTCCCATTTATATGCTTAGAAACTTGATTATTTTGCTACTTCAGCTAATGCCAAATATAAAGATAAAAAAAGGTGCTGAAATCAAACAATTATACGAACACAGGGAAAGAACGTTTTGGTAGCTGTGGCTTAGCTACAAGTAGCAACAATTTTCCAGTGCTTCAAAATGCAAGCAGAAAAAAAATACCAAAAAAAGTGAAACGGAGAACGGGTGGCAATACCAAATCCACTGATTAGAGAGAAAGAAACCAGTGGAAAGTCTAAAGGAGAGGTGTGGTATTGCTACAGCTCAGTTCCCTATTTCACTTTTACAGTAGAACAGACCACAACATTTAAACAAGCCACTGAAGAGCCAAGTCTTATCTCAAACAACACAGTGTAATGCATTCTTCAAACTGTTACAGTTAATTTTATAGGTGAGATTCGTAATAGCTAATTACACAGATTGCTCTGCTTGAATTTGCATCTTCTACTTATTAGACTTCTCAAATAGAAGAAAAAATGCAGTCACTCTTCCATGCACTGCTATCTTATTCTGTATTTCTGCTTGCACCTGTTGCAATCTGTTTTTTTCTATGACATTTTAATGACTTTCCTGCTTCAACACCAGGTCTGAAAGTGCTTCTATTATTATTTTTGTTTTCTCAAAGTGGTAGTGACAAATGATTAACTGGTACAGCAACCTTTTCTATGTGAAAGATTTCCTGTTTCTAATCCCACAGAAATAGGGCTACCTTTAGTACAATATTTATTTCAAAACCAATTTCAAATACAGCTGGAAGTATGTCCTGCAAAAACAAAAACCCACACCTGCATTTTTATAATTAGACACAAAACCAGTCTTATTGCATTCAGTGGGAATATGCACCTACATTTACAAAAAGAGAACAGTTTTTGCACAAACAAGCTGGGCACTAACATTCAATTTAATGGGGACTTTAAAGCCTAAAGCTCTTTGTCAAAAAGGCTGAAAGATGGCATTCTTTCTGTGGCCTAAGGCAAATTAAGCTTCATTCTTTTTAAGCATCAATGATGCCAAGCGTTTGCCTGTCAGTAACATAGTAGATAACCCACGTTCTTGCCAGATTTACAGTACCTGTCAAAGGAAATATTTCTCACACTGTCAACTAAAAGTCACTTTCCAGTTGCATGTCTCCGATTAGCTGTGTAATATTTACCCAGATATTTAGGACTTTCAAAACTTCATGTTTATTCTGGAATCAGCCTAACACTAAACCACAGAAAGGTAATTCATATATTGTAATAAATATATAATAGTTCTATGAATCCCAAATCCAAGCATCTTGGATTGAGTGCTTTACATTATGCTTCCACTTCTGAAACTGTCTTCATGCTTCTGTTCCTTTGATAGAGTATGAATTACTCTTATGACCTGAAACTAGACATATTTGTGCTTAATTTCACTTTTCCATACTATTTTGTTTTCGTAGCTGGTCCTGTATTTTTGTTAAGTATTTGGGTTTAGACTTGCATAGGTTGCTCATTTCCTTACCAACAAATCTGGAGAAATCATATTATATATATATGATGTCTTTAAGGAAATAAAATGTTTTGCAACTGAGGCCATCAGAACAAAAGAATTCATCCTAGATTCTCTCGGGCACAGCGTAACTTTCAAGCCTGAATTAAACATACACACAGACATGGATCTGAAATGACTAACCACTTTTACTACACAGAAAATTAGTATGTGGCTTTGCACAGAGATCTACCTAATGGACAATTCTAAATTCAATCCTTAATTCTATGCCCATGTGTCTAGCACGCAGGTCCTACTAACATGTGTAACCAGATCATAAATATTTGTTCCCTAGGACTTTGAAATGAAGAATGAAAAAGAAACATTTGTCTAAATAATGCAAGGAAATTGACTGGTCTTCACCATCCAGCAACATCCAGAAACACACAACAGCAACTTGCTTTTCAACTGCCTCAAATGCAAGCAGAATGCACAATCCAGTAGGAAAACAAACCTCAATGACAATACTATAACTGACATCACAAAACATAGGGTTTTCACTAACTTTTTGCCAAACCCTTATATCCATGACCTGGCATTGTTTCAGGCCTTTTAATAAACTGCATACAAAGAAAATGCACTGCTCCAAAGAGACATTTCAATTAGTATTTTATCCAGTTTAACATTTAATCCAATTTATCCAGGTTTGAATTTAAAACCAAAGTCTTAAAAGAAACACAACTTCCATTTTCTTTCACCCTAGCAGAGACTCAATTCAAGCCATTCAAGACATGATTTGTACCACGCCATCACTCATGACCTAGAGCAATCTAGGGAGATTTCAACAAATGTTACAACTAAAAATTCAGGAAATAAAAGAGAAACTTCCAAGTTACTAAAAGACTAGGATGTTAATATGGTAAGGTTCTTCAACTGATACACATTACCTATATCCTAAGGTCTTTCACAAGTAGTCCACAGGAAAAAAAATCTCAGCAGCTACACAAGTTGGACTTTAAAATGATAGAGCATCTTGTTATTTGAACTGTATCAATGGAAGTGATAATGAGAAATAACTAAATCATTCCCAAATCCAAAAAGGGTACTGAAAACTCTAGCACCAAAGCTTCTTTCTTTTAAAGAAAGCCCGCAATGTCGTGGTAAATTAAAGTTCAAAAAAAAAGCTATGAAAAACAAACTTCTAAATCTGGTTTTGCCGCTCTGTTGTTCTTGTCTCAGGCTTAAGGAAATTTATTACTTCCTCCTCCTCCTGCTTGTATCACTAAGGAATCTTCCAGAATACAAGTCTCTAAGTCCTCTGCCTACAACTGTATTACATTTAGGTGATTCGGCTGAAAAAGAAAGTCCTTTTGTTTGGGGGCAGGGAAGACTCCCCCCAAATCTACAATTAAAAAAAAAAAGGTCCTTCTAAAGGGGTTATAAAAGTACATTTGTGGTTCTCTGCTATTTATACTGGAGAGAAAGAAGGCCTGAGAATTGGTAGCAGGCATTACTGCGTGTTTTGTATCTCAGAAATACAAGTATGCCAAGAATTTTCTTTTGTGGTTTCACTGAAGAAATCTTCAGATTTCTAAGAATAGGAGGTGAAAGAATTGTTTCATTCCTCTGCTACAGGACATGCTGTCACATATCTACTATGGTAAATAATAAGCAATTGTCAGGAGGCTGAATTAAACAATGACAGAAATTATGGTTTTTAAAGCCATTTGAATAAAAATAATTTGTAATTCTCAATTTTTTAGAATAATTTGAGAAACTGGAGATAATATTTTAGCATAAAAGATGTGGAAAACAACAAAGAATAAAATATATAGGCTTATTTCAGATAACTTTTGTATACCACAGAGCAGTAATAAAGATGAAAACAGATCTGACTTTCCAATGCAGATCATCACTTGACCATTAGAGAAGGTACTGTTGAAATAAAAGACTTATTTCACACAAGTAGAATTTTAAAATTTGCACTTTACAGCTGTTCCACTGGAAAATGGCAGAGGGAGTAATATAATTTTCAACAGGCAAGTACTCCCACACATTGTCTCCATGTGAAAATCTTGAGGCTATCAGGCACTAGCTGTTATTAGCTAAAAACGAAAGCCTTGTCTCACAGCCAAGTGAACTTGTCTTTCGGTCAACATGAAGATTTACTGCCACTCAGAACAGTGTACACCAACTTCAAGGTAAAAAGTTTGATGCAAATATCTGAGATAGCCCTATCAGCTCCACATTTAAGCTCCTCCCATCTGAATTGGCTTCTCTTGTCTAAGTCAACTAATGAACAATTCAATAGCCTTGACTTACTGTGAGATGTGAGTTATTGGGGTCAACAGTGTCTCACCCTCCAGGTCAAGCTCATCGGCAAAACTGCTGGTCCTGATGAAGGGTCCTGTGTTCACATCTAAAAAAGTCGGGCTTTTTTTCACTGTGAGGAAATATGTAGATAACAGTTAAAGCAATAGCATTAGTTTTGTTCAAGAAAGGTCTACGCATCATTTGTATCTCTTTAATACTGTACGTTTTAACACAATATTGAAAACAGAAGTTACTACCAAAAAATTGTATATACTGCAGAGTTCATGAAAAGTAAAACTTTAACTCTTCTACCCAAATAACTTCAATTTCTGCTGAAGGCTTAAAATGAATATTTGTTTCTTTTTTGTTGTTGTTGTTCATACTCCTTATACACTACAATGTAGAGTATCTATACCACAGGCAGCCTCATGCATTAAAACATTAGTATGTGGCTTTGCACAGAGATCTACCTAATGGACAATTCTAAATTCAATCCTTAATTCTATGCCCATGTGTCTAGCACGCAGGTCCTACTAACATGTGTAACCAGATCATAAATATTTGTTCCCTAGGACTTTGAAATGAAGAATGAAAAAGAAACATTTGTCTAAATAATGCAAGGAAATTGACTGGTCTTCACCATCCAGCAACATCCAGAAACACACAACAGCAACTTGCTTTTCAACTGCCTCAAATGCAAGCAGAATGCACAATCCAGTAGGAAAACAAACCTCAACGACAATACTACAACTGACATCACAAAACATAGGGTTTTCACTAACTGTACAATACTCAACCATACCATGAATCACCACACTATCACCACTATCAGCAATAGTGCATAAGCGCATGTCAATGACAAGTTCAGTTCCTGCTTACATCAACTCTACTTCATGGTTTAGTTTATAATACCAGTTTCTGGGTGTAAGTATCATGGCTAAGATGAAGAAATCAGACCTACATCAACAAAGGAACCAAGGCATATCCACAGTGAGCAGTCAGCTCCTGTCACACATTGTCTGAGTTGGTCTACTGGTTCCCAATCCCTCTCACACTTTAGCACAAGGATGCCTCATCTCTGAGCCCAGACATGAAGCAGGTGTCAAGATATTCAGGTCACCAATAGGAGGTCCTTAGTATGAAGGCTATTTCAAAAAACTTCAGATACTGCAAATTTTTAGGGGCAAAGTTACTTGTATACCAACACTTAACATGCATCCAAGAAATTAGGCAGAGTATTACAGATTTCATTTTCAAATTCAGGCTCTAGGATTCTGCCAGACTCTAACATTAAGAACCCTAAGTGCTTTTTCCAGCATGGTTCTAACTTTTCTTACAGAAACTACAAAATTTAACTATAAATAAATCACTACGGTATTTATATATGTCTATATGTGTTCATTCTCTATATGAATTCATGCTCTATATGAATTCTATAGAGAATAAAAAACCAAGGAAAATTCTGTAGAAATCACTGGTAAATTGTGACACCTCCACAGAAATCTTTAACTGGCTGGCTCATTCACTGACATTATAATAGTGTTGTAATTTATTAATTTACTGTATTAAATAACATACTTTATATTATAACAGTAAATAATGCCCTGCCCAAATGCAACATGAAAACTAAAAGGAATGCCGCAGAAATAGTTAACTTAAAGGCAGCTAAATCTAGTACAAATAGAAGTGTGGATATCAGGAAAAAATTTTCTTTTTAAATGCAACCATTTTACTCAAGTAAGTAGATATCTTCATATAGCAGAAATGGTTTTGAACATTTACAGATAATCAGAAGAGAAGATGTTATATTATCACACACATGGCCATTCAAAATTACAATACTAAAGTCTGCTCCCAAGAAATTGTAATAGGAAAGGAAAACCTCTGAAATCACATTAAAAAATGAGAGACACAAGTGCGAAGAGATAAAATTCTTAAAAACAAGAGCGACTTGCAGCACTTAAAAATGAGAATTCTACAGTAAGTTTTAGCAAATGTTAGCTTTCTTGTTTTTGGTTTTAATACCATATTATTTAATCACTTTGATGTAGCTTTCATCCAAGATAGTGGCTGTGAAACAAGCAGAACAGTTCCAGATTCAGATATGCAGCAAAATGTCTTGTCAAACAGACTCATCTTGGCTTTCACTAAAGTAATTTTCTGTTTTCATTTTTACAAGATACAAATGAAATTTTCCTAGTTTCTGGAAAAGAAGGACTCACAGCTTTTTCAGTTTTGCTGATGACAAGTCAGAAAACTGAACTTAAAACCATGTGAAGTGTTTGCTGAACACTCACTAAACTGCTTATGAGAGATACAATACACACAGTACACATGTGGATTTGCAGAAATGGCTCTTCTTGGATCATTCAAGACTCCCCTTTTCAGCTTCATGGGAGGGGAGAGGAGGTGTGGCATCATGAAAAAGGAACAAGAAGCCAACCCTGTTCCTCAGACTATCTGGAAGTGCTGTTATCTGAGAATAGAGTTGAAGAGCTGCTTTATATGAGGCAAACACGGTATCTCCCTCCCTTTTTTTATTTCTAACAAGAATGTAACTATGATCAGCCTGTTCTGCTGACCAGTACAGCCCTCTGCTCTTTATGCTCTCATTCTTAAATCTATGTTGCTGCTTCCAACATGAAGGAGGAACCACTCCAAACCACAACCATGCAACCTGCTTAGAGAGAAACAAGGGCTCAAGAAAAGAACATGGCATAAATGAGAGCTCCCCTGTCACAAAGTGCCTTGAGACAAAGCTCAAGCAGAGCACCAGGGAGCACATGCTGCCGCAGAATATTTTTTTAATTTATAAAAATTAACTCATAGCGACTGGAATTTGGAGGAGTCTCTCACAGAACAGTGTTTAAAAAAAAAAAAAAAAGACATGACACTAGATTTCTAAGTAAGCAGGCTAAAGGAATAAAAAAAGGAAGCTTCAGAAACTCATTTTCAATGGATAACAATGAGTGAATATAAAACAGGAAACAGGTGTCGCAAGGGATATTTACTATAACTCAGGGGTCTCCAAGCTTTATTTTCTCAATTTCTGATGGATAGCAGCAGCAGCTATGGTAACAGGCACAACTATCCATGTGATAATGTTGAGCCAAGTCCTACTTTGAAATGGCAGAAAATACACTCCCCACAATAAGAACCCCTGCTTTAGAACAGAAATTCTGCACTTTCAGAAACATTCAAGGTGAGTTTGGACAGGGCCCTGAGAAACCTGAGCTGTCCCTGCTGATTGCAGGAGGGTTGGACTAGATGACCTTTAAAAGGTCCCTTCCAACCCAAACTATTCTATGATTCTGTGAACCTTGAATGAAGGATTATAAACACAATAACAAGAAATTACTGATGGGTTTTCTATATTACCAACACAACCATGCAGATGCTTTTCTGGTAGTGGAGTATTTGGCTGGTAAGACAGAAAATATTTTATACTTCCTTTTTCACAAGCACAGACAATAAATTTAAAACACTTTACAGCACTTTTCATGGAAAATCTGAGTTTCAATTAATGCATTTAGAAAATACCTCTGTTCTACAGAAGACTTCTTTATTTCATTTAAACATTTGCACTTTACAACCTGAGCAACTTTCCAAACTCAAAATTCTACTGACATGCCTTCTTTCTTTAAAAATCATCTCTATAATTTTCTGCGCCACACCAGACAACTCCAGACAAAGAATTGCAAAGATTTAGTAATTAACAAAGGTGACAGAGCAATGAAATATTATGAGCTTTACCTGGAGAGGAAGGAGCACTGGAAGACTGCTGGTCTGCAGAAAAGGATGGCCAGGAGCGCTGACAATCTGAGTTAGAGTAAAGACGCACATAAAATAGAGGTGGAGGGGTGGGGGGAGAAAAAAGCTCCAGGCAGGCAGCTGAGGAGATGGAGACATGCCTAAAATATAGTATGTTGTACCTGACATCTTTAAACAAAATAAAAAAATACTGTGGAAAAGAGTTTGTATGAAACTCTTTTAGTGTGCATTACACCTTAGCAGAACATGAAATCACCACCAGGGGAGTCAACCCATTCTTCATGACAGTGTCACCTGCTGCAAGAGATTTCTCCCTACATGCAAGTTTCATTTTGAGAAAGGTAATCTATATGTTTGTGCCTTCCTTCCTGACTTTAGTGTTCCCTCTAGCATCTCCCTTTCCAAAGTGTACAACCTTATACATGTCAGTACCCTCTTGCTCTGGTTCATACCATTCATAGTGTAGCCAGCTCCTAGCCAGGAGGCTAGACCAGTACTGCCATCCATGTTTTGAGCTGCCTGATGCATCCCATAGAGAGCATTTGAAGCTGCTCACTTCAACCATCTAAGCCAAGTGATTGCCTCAAGCTGAATTTCTTGGGGAGAATTTTCAGGCAAGCAAGAGGAGTCAATGATAAGAAAGAAACTCAGCAAAACGTAACGTTCATGCTATGCGTAGTTGTTTTGAATAGCATTATCCTTTTAATAACTATTTCATTGAAAAATGCCTTTGGGCTCACATACTGGGACAATATTTCTTTAAGTCATTGTGAGAACAGTGTCAGGTAACCCTCTCAGGTCCACTGAGCTCACGCTGCCTGGTTAGGAAATTGAAACTGAACCTATGGTGGCTAGCAAAGCTCCTCTGATATTTCCCCCAGATGAAAGAATTTCTCATCCATATAAAACTGGTGACTTCAGCAGCTTTTGCTACTCTTCTGAGCTTGATCCCCAATGGAGATGCACCACTTGAAATACAGGAGAAAAGTGGAAATGGAAAATTGGCAAATCAAGATTTCATCAGGGGTAGTCAAGGAGATTTAGTTTGTTTTCTGCTTTTTTACCATGTTGATTGTGCCTGTGTTCCACATGGGTTCTGAGGAGAAACTGAACATTGTATTTTCAGACAATTTAATCCAAGCCTAAGCATCCTTGCATTCTATCACTGAAAAGAAGCCTCCATTGTCTTTAATGGATGACAACTAAGACAACTTGCAGGTGGCTCACAGCACTCTCACTAAATCAGAGGGGTTTTGCCCAGACCTAGCTCTAATCCTAGAGTCTTTGGGGAACACTCAATTGTTAAGAAAGTGCCTAAGCAAGCACATTAGAAACATCACAGGACTACATGGCTGCTTAAATGATACCAGAATCCAGACAAACAGTAAAATAAATTATTTAATTTATGGGTCCCCATCTGTTCACAAATAGCTACAGAACATTTTTATAGGAACAGATGTGTGTACTCCAGAATGCACAATATTGTAGGTTAAATCTGGAATTTTTTCCATCCCAATCTATTTGCTTAGAAATTTATTCTCAGCTATATGTTCAGATAATTGAACTACTGGATGAATTATAATTTATTTATATGGAGATTATCTTTTTCTATTGGTTATATAAACACAAGCAACTTTTCTTAATAAAAAAAGAAAGAAACAAATAGATCATCTACTTATGCAAATGAGTGTTCACTTTTCTCTTTGTAATGGAACTGTGGGTGCAGTTGTGATAACAAATGTAAGAATGTACATTTTTGGCTGTCTAGATCTCCTTGGCTGCAGAAGATTTCTTAGAAACTATATGGCACTAGACACACATGAAAAGCACAGCAAACATTACATTGTTATAAGCTGGCATGCCATAGATAAAAATTATTTTCCTCAACTTACCAAGCAATTTTAACAATCCTGTTTGTCCTGTATACTTGTAAACATTTACAGAGAGCAGAATATAGATGAAAAAGAAAAAAGATAAGTGTCAGAAGAAATTAGAGAAAATCCTTTGATTGAAAGCTATACAGCTGATTTTTGAAGTGGCAGTAGTAGGCTGCCTGCAAATCATACTCTCCTTTAATCAACTTAGAAACTTAGTGATTAAAGGTGGAACTCTACAAATCTAAGCAGTTGTACAATTCATTGATTGGATTGTTTTGAAGGAAGATATCTGTACTGAAAGTCTGAGAGACAGACTAAACTTAGTACTTGTCCACCTTTTAACATCAATGTCATTTCTACCAACAGATGCAATTAACAATCATTCCTAAACAGAGGCCGAGAAAGAGTGGAGAAGCATGGGTGTTACAAAACATGACAAGACAGAAGCGTATGGAAAAAAGAATATTGAAGATGAGACTTTCTGGCTGAATTAAAATATGCCTGGTGCCAGCCCACATTGCTATCTTATTTTAAACGCCACTAAGCTTAATCAGGTCAGCCAAAATTTTGAGGAGAAAAAACATAAGTACTTAAGGTATCAATAATCAATAAAACACACCCTAAAAATTAAAGCTCATTCTTATTGCCAAAATTTGAGCAATACATAATAGAACTTCTAATAAAAGTATATTTGTAAAAAAGCCACATTGTAAATTCAGAGTTATTTTGGAAGTTCATTACAGCTAAATTAACTATAGCTAAGCCATTAATTGAAAGGTGACTATCAAAATTCTTTCTTCCTTTCCCTAATACTATACCATTTTGTACAGTGTCAGTTAATATAGATGGATCCACATTTATCTTAAGTACTTCTAACTTCAAAATTTGATTCACAGCCTACTCCACTGAGCAGATGGCAGGAGCACATGATGGTTTCATGTATCAGACTGTTCAGTGCAGCCAAGACATGTCAATCCTTTTTGGTTGAGGTACAAGCACAACAGTAACACATCTCAGTAAATTTCATGTGGAAAAGCTGTCAGCTAATCCCTGTAGTTTCAGACAACTGCAGAACTGGTGAATGTATGCACCAGCCTTAGAGACAGTAGCTCTTCTGGCAAGTAAAAATGACAATCTTAGTTTGTCTGCAGTGGAGTATGCTTATTAAAGGAATGGTTGAATCTTATCCAGACAAGATAGCAACCAAAGTCCAAAATAAAAGTGCTCGTGCTTTAGAATGATGAGTGTATTCTGTCCTCATTCTTTCTCCTCCAGATATTAAAGAGGACCTCTGTGCAAATCATTAATAGAAGGCATTACAGATACTGACATTTTATAATGGACATTCTTACCAGAATTTTCATATGCTTCAAAACTGAAATCAGGTTTCCTGTCCTCCGTCACGTGGTCGTAAGTTATGTGTGGAACAGTTAATGTCCTATCTGGAGAAGAAGGCCCATTGTCTTTGTCTAATTTAAATTTCTTCCTTTTAACCTAAAAACACACATAAACTAGATTACCCAAGCCAAGACAAATTTAGATGTCTCTTTAGCAATGTCTTCAATAATAATGCAGTCCCCAGTGAACTGTAACCAGACAAAAGAGTGTCTGATGAATTACATTTTCATGATGGTATACCGTGCATTTCTCAGCAAGATTGACCCCATCCCACCAAAACTGGCTAATCATTAGAGTTCTGCACATTATCATTAGCAAATCCCTTGCCTGCAGAAAAAAAATCTGCTAGCTCTGTGACAGTTTATATAAATCAAACTCTTCTAGTATATCTTTACCATTTTATGGGTGCAATAAATCATACCTTCAACAAAAAGCAAAGGGATATATTGCTACTGAGCTTAGACAAGCCTGGGATTCTAGGGAAGATATTTGCACATCCTCTCCTTCAAGCCTGAGACTACTCTGCAATACTCTTACAATAGTCGGTGGTTTTGCTAGGTTTTGGGGGTGGTTTTTTTTTTTTGTTCTTTTAACCAATTAAGAGTTGCTGTTTTGGAAACAGTAGCAACCATAAGTTACTGGTTGATGTGCTTGAGTTAGGTCATTATTGCTTTTATCCAAACCCACAGATCCATTAAAAAAGTCAACCTTGAAAACTGAAGGAAATTAAGTTATAGTTTAAAATGTTAGTATATTGAAAATCTCAAAACTGAAATGAAAATAAAACTTTGAAATAAGTAATAATCTGTAACACAAACACAACATAGCCTCTAGAGAGTAAATAAATTCAAGCTAATTAAGAAGTTTTAAATTACTATAATAGGAAATGTTAGTTACTGGTACCATCACTGATTTCTTCGGTTTTGGACTGGGTGACAGCAAATGATAATTTCTGGCAGGTTTTCTAATATATATTTTCCATGTAGAAGAGTCTGGGTTTTCTGCTGCGTAGCATCGCCATGCAGTCTAGAACAAATGTTTTAAGCAACAAAACAATGAATGCAATCAGATTTGTACTATGTGTACTACAAAGTAACTTCCAAGTAGCATGTTAGTAATTTTTATTTAATAGTATTCTTGAATTTCCCCACTGGAAACATGAACTCAGCCTGGTTTAGAATCTTTATTTAGTAAACAGAAACCACATAGTTTGGACATGGCAAACCAGAACTGAAGGTCAGTCTTTTCAAGTGCAACTTTTGTTCACATTAGCAACAAGTAACAAGAGAGAATTCCAGACTGCACTCAAAAGATTGGGGTTGAATTTCTTGCACAGCCCAAGTTTCCCTCTCTGAGCATTTTGCCTGTTGCATCCTATATTTCAGGCTTCTATTCAGAAAACAAGAATTATTCTTCCCTGACTCACAGAATATTATCAGAAAAAAAGCCATTGTGACCTGGTCAGTAGGGCTATATTCATACAAAGAAGTAAGATTGAGAGCATCAGGGAACAGCAGCAATGGTTAACCAGGAGCTAAAACCCCAAAACAATTGTCCCTTCTGTCAACCATCGATTAAAGTACTATGTTCTAGGACAAAAAGGAGGAAAAACAGCACTGGGAAACAAGACCAATCAGAGACAAAACATTACTGCATTCTCTCTTAAATGTGTAAATATATCAGAGTTGGTTAATAATCACTTACACACTGCATGAAAAAAGGACATATAAACATACACAAATTTAAAGTGGCAAAGTCCAGAAAACACAAGATGAAAAAAAACAGAGCAAGGCAAAATGACAGAGGAAAACAGAAGCAGTTGGAAAGTAAAGGATCAGATAGTCACCATGTAATTCCCATCATGGTTAATAATATACTAAAGAAACAACTGTCCTCTAGAAGAAAAACAGAAGGAACAGAGGGAAAAAAAATAAAAATGTATCACTCATTTCAGCTGCTGCCTTGTACTTACTTCATAAACCTTTTGGCTTAAAAATAATCTTTTCGTAAGTTATTTGTAGAGCACTTATTAAATTGGGCCTTTAGAAGTCTGAGACTATTAGTAAATCATAATTACCACTATTGAGAACAGGTAGTCAGCAGCTCATTGTCTATCTTCCACTCCTCAACATTTCTGATGGAGCCAAGTACAACACTCTGGACATGAAGTCTCTGGCTTCCCATAATTTGGGGTTCATTTCCCTAAAGAATCAGTGGGAACACTAAAAATTTATTCTTTGCAAAGCCATACTTTTTTCTGACCATGCAATCCAAATGAAACACACTGCGTCTGAAAATTCTTGGCTAATTTCTGCCTATAACCGGAGCCCTAAATTTAAACCTTTTTCACATTAACTCTGGGACTGTTTAGTATCAAGCATAAACTTTACAGTTAGCTACTGTTTCCATAAAGAGCCTGACCTAGAAATCCACATTCGCTCATGAAGTTAGAGAAATAAGAGAACTCAAAAATGATGCGGCTTAGATGCACATCTAGATTTCTTTTAAATTTGATCCCTGTGCTTCTAAAGCTACAGGCAGATACTGAGTAAAGGAGGAAAAGCTGAGAAAACCTAGAATGGAACAATATTAATACTTCCCCAGGGTGAAATGCTAGCTCCACTGAAGTAAAGGATAAAATCTCATTGACCTTTCTGATGCAACTGTATTTTTAATAGAGGGGATCAAAATTTTTCTGCCTGTTTCCTACAAGAAAAGACTGATTTTGCTGAATTCCAGTTGTTCCCAGCCACATACCCTGGAGCTGAGAAGTTCAGACAAGATCTTCCCATTTAACATTCTGACTTAATTCTCCTAAATTTGAGATTTTTAAGAATTTATTTGTCCCACGGAAAATTAAGATTATCTGACATTTGTTTTTATAAGGAATGATGTATTTTTTAAAAGTACAAATTCATGTGAAGCCTTCTCTGTTTTTCACTACTGCAAGCATAGTATTTCCATAACATTTTCTCCAGGTAAATTGTTCAATAACTACAAGATAGGCTTCAGGTTTGATTTTAAACAGCTGAATTAAACAGTTTGCACTGATTTGGGAGTGAATTTTTCTGCTCTATAGTTTACATTAAAGGTGGGATTTCTAAAACCGCTTAAAAGACTTGCATCTGTAACTCCTGTTCAGTTTCTAGTGGGAATCAGGCATGAAAATACTGCCAACAGTTTAGAAAAAAACCAAACAAACAACTATAAATGGAAATAAATTATAGTAATCAAAATGCGAGAACTCAGTACCTGTATGAGAGAGGCAGCAGCTGGAATTTGACGGTTGAAATGCTTCTGTCTTTGTTTCTGTTGTACCTTTAGGGCAAAGCCTGAACCAAGAATTCCCTGTGGGAAGAAAGAAAACACAGATCTAATTTTTTTTCAAGGGAAAGGGAGAAAAATACACATAATCTTACCAAATTATGTTGCATTAATAAACTTCTATTCAGCATCATAAACCCCAAATAATTATTTAGAGGAAATGGCTTAATGCCGTTAAGTTTTTAGACTGAGTTAGTATTACCTGTTGAAACAAACTATGAATGCTGTCATGCCCTGATCCAAAGCCTATTTAAGTCAACTGGACTCAAATACTAAAGAGTGAGCAGAAATGATATTTCATGCCCTCTAAAAGCCTTATAAGTGCTTGTCCAGGGGAATGAAAGAATAAGGAGAAATATTAACTGATGTGCCTAACTTCATTTTTATGAAAAATAAAGCTTTGGCATGTCATGGTTCAGGTCACAAGAAAGACCTTTTAACTGTAGTATGGTAATTTCTATTTCCATGCTAAGCCATGCTGGGAGAAGAGGACAAAGAAGAGGAAAAGAAATATTACAAAATGGTCAGGACTTCAGTGAGTTCAACACAAGTCTATTTAATTCACTCTCAGGACAAGGGACATGGACTAATGGCACTGGACGGTGTACAACCCAAAATACCCTCCAAACACAGTACAAATATGAAGTCCAAAATTGAGTGTAGTGCGAGTCATTTAGGTAGTCATTTGCATAGCTATAGACATATTTAACAGAAGTTTAATAAAACAGATAAAAATAAGATCTTCTATAAATCAGCTTACATGACTACACCTACTCAACAAAAGCATAATTCATTCTTTACATATGGTAATCAAGGTGTCAGAGCAGACAGTCATCTTGGCTCAACCTCTAAGAACTGTATTACTCAAGTGTTTTGAAAGGAACAGGAAAGGCCCTTCCTATTATGTTTATTTAGTAAGGATCAAAGAGCTAATGTTGCTCTAAGATCACTTGTTTGGGAAATGAAGGATCTTTGCTAAATCGAGAACCCATGCTAGTTGTGTTTGGCCACAATTACTTCAGCCAGCTCCTCGTATTTAAAAGGGCAACAAGGCAGCGTGCAATAATTACCCCCTATCAACTATTTACTGCTAGAGCTTCAAATCCTAAATTTCCCTTTGGGCCTACTCGCAAGAACAATTTAATTCAGTAATAATATCGCATTGATAAAAGGGTGTTTGTTGTTGTTTTATTTCTATAAATGACTAGGGAAATCTGATAGGTAAACATAAAAGCATCGCTGTGAAGGTGGGGCTGCTACACCTTATTTATAAAACATCTTTACTGGCGCTCAAGTCTGAGGGTAAAAAAATAAAAATCAAATAAAACAAACTAAAGCAACCAACCTAGCAAAACCAAACAAAAAAAAAGAAACAACCCACAACTCTTTGGTCAAAATGGGATCTTTCAGCATTTTTCTTACAGATCATTTCATTTACCAGATCTCTCTTCTAAACAAGGAATAAATGTGACAGAGATTACAATGAGGAGGAGGAAAGAATATGCTTTAAAGGCAAACTTATGTTGGAGAGTCTAAAAATTTACACTTAATTACCTCCTCTGCAAAAGGTTGTGTGTCTCTAAAGTAACTGACTAATTTTAAAAAGCCAACGAAGTTTAAATTGCTACCAGTTCATGTTGCAAAGAATTTTTTTGACCACACTGGCATAAAAATATTATTCTCATCCATCCTGTATTTAACCCCACGACTTCCCTGCCACAACTACACCAGCCTCTGCTAACACAATTGTTTGTGACACTGAACTGAAACGCTTGTTGAAAAATGAACATTTTAAGAGCACCTTTCAGGTTGCACAAAAAATTTAACAGCACAATTCACGGGTATTGCTAAATTGGAGGGTGGAGTGGCGGGGGTGGAGAAACCAAAATCACAAAAAAACACCACAGAGAAACCCCACTCCCAAACTCTTAACTACCCTTGGCACTGAACATTTCAGTTTTTAAACCACAGTCCAGGTTTCACCAATTTTGAATTTACCCTTGGTACTCAAATGTCTCATTTCTTGTTAGAAACTACTTTGGAATTTGTTCTCAGTACAAAGTGCTATAACACCTTTAAAATCTCAGCCGTAGGTCACTTTTGAAAATAGGACTTTGGCTGTGGACAGATGCTAATCCGGCAAAGAGCTGCATCAGTGTCCCTGGTTATTTATTGTTGTCTCTCTGACAGTGACACCTTTCCAGCAGCTTTGCTAGAAGAAGGATACGTATGAGAACTCTGCAGTTCACCCTGAACCTAATCAGTTGAATAAACTATGACTGAATGCCTTAAAAAGCCCAAACACCACTAAGTTGCTGAGTCCAGAAGTAATTAGCATGAGAAATAATTTCCACATCTTTCACTTCTGAGATGGGCAGAAAAAGTAATTTGAATTAAACATCTCTTTCTCAAGTATATACCAAATCTAGTGATGCATACAATAAACACTGTATAACAATAACAAAATTTCCTCTGACAACTAATAAGTCAACACCAAATTGCGAGCAAAAGCATAAGATAACCTACCGCAGGTAGTGCAAAAAATGAAATTGCAAATACTGAAAAACAAGATGCAATGGTCTTTCCTATCCAAGTCTGAGGCACTTTATCCCCATAGCCAATAGTTGTAACAGTCACCTGTAAAGAGAAATACATAAAGCATTACAGCAAGTACTAACGTGGCAAGTTTGGGTTGTTGTTCTTTCTTCCTTTTTTATTTATTTTAAAGAAACATTAATTGCATTATTAACTCTTCTAATGACAGGCTGTGTGACATTAATGAACGTAACTCTCCCCTTCAGGTTTACGACCCCACCTACAATAGGTGGAAAAAGGTACAGGAAATTGAATTACAATAAAATACATTTTTTAAATCTTGTAAAGTAAACCCATTAATTTACGTCTTCATGGCTGAGGCAACTTTACAGCATATGAAGTTACCGGGATATGGGTTGCCTGCCTGTGGCACACACTTTCCTTAGGGGGACCCTGCCAACAGTTCTGAATTACTGATTTTCTTTATGGGCAGGAGATATTTGCTGAAAGTATTCCAGGGCTTTTGCACAGAAAAAGCATATAAATACTCCAACCACGGACTGCGGTCAGACATGAAGTACTCCAGAGAATAATATTGATATAAATAGCAAGAGAAGCTGAAAAATTTCCATGCAGTAAAGATCCAGAAAACATAGCCTAATGAATCATTAATTCATATAATACATAGAGAGCAAGAACAGATAATTTAATGCACACATGCAGGAAACATCTGTTGAGTTTGGGTTTCAAAACACTGAAGCAAAGATTACCACCACAGTGATGTAGCATAACAAGGCTTAATAGGTCATTATTTGCATGAGCTCAAGGAAAGAATGGATTTGTTTGAAGTAGAAGGATACATTTGGCATCTGTAAGCAATTTAAATTCACCTATGACACAAGCTATTTCTGAATTTGGAAATTAGAGAGATTTTATCTGTAACTTTGAACAGTCTAACCAGATCAGAGCATGTGAAACCACATGAAGTCCTCAAGCAGTTGAAGCACACCTCAGTTGCTGGCAGTCCAGATTTTTTTCTGAAAGCACAGGCTTCAGCTGCCCAGGACACAGAGGATGTTAGTCCCAGACAGTAACAGACACGGGCTATCCCCACCTTGTCCTGCATAGCTCCTAGTTCATCTGTCTGCTGTAATGCATACAACCCAGCAACTGCAGAAATGCAGGCAATGCCCTGGGCAGCATCTCTAGGGGAGGAGAGAAGGGAGGGGCAGAGTTATAGAGGCAAGATGTATGTTAATGGGATGAACGGATAGAGAACCTGGGTTTGGAGATATAAAAGGTTGTGAGAAGTGCTTCAGTAAAAGTCTGACTGTTGATCACTTTAATAACTGTCCAGTCCTACTACAACATGCGATACCAGACAGAAATCATGTGGAAGCAATTTCTGACCTGAGCTGTAGCTCAGAAACACACAAAGTAAGCCATCCATACTCAAACTGTCCACCTTCTAAACAACATCATTATGTGTCTGTTGAATACACGACAAAGCACTAGCTGCTTGAGGCGGTAATGTGAAAAGTTTATTGCAAGCAGATGATATGCAAAATATTCAAGTATTAGCATTTAATTTTTTAGCACAAGTTTTTAAGATGTGGCCTATTTCCAAAACTGTTTCATATCCTACAAAAGTATTTTAAGAATTAGCAAGGCAAGTTAAGTACCGAAGTACCTTTTTGCCTCTATTCCTGAAATTGTTGTTGAAATACCATCCTAATTCAGGGCCTGATGAGGAACTGAAGAAGGGATAACATTACCTCCTACCTACATAAGAGGATCAATTAAAAAAAAAAAATCCTACATTCAAATTAAAATTTCCTGTTAAAAAAATGTAGTATAAAACAGGAAATATAACTATAGGAAATGTAATGGCCTCTGATATCTTCTTACGTAAAGTATTATGAGAGAAGATAGTGGTTTATGCCTCAGGTTTTGAAAATATTTACAAACGCTTGTCACTGACAAGCTTTAGCAACTATTCTGTGTTAAAATCTTATCATGTCAAAATATATACATTAAGTAGAAACATGAAAAGAAATAGGTGCTTTGGAGCTGACTGAAGTATAACGGAAGAAAAATTCATATGCAACTAAGAAGTATTTGTCTCCCCTTTCCCACCACCCCCCTACTCATCATTTCTAAATTGGTCTATACGAAGCACCAGTGACACAAGAAAAGTATTCTCTGTTCTGCTTGTTTAGAATTTTCTTAATAAAATATTTTGGAAATCGGGTTGCAAATCAAAGTGTGCATTTAAGTTAACATTTTTCTCTGTCCTCATAACTCTAATCCATCAACAAATGCACTGTATCCTAAAATTACATTTTCTTTTTTCCCCATGATGTATTCTGTTGAAACCTTACATGCCAAGTTTCTGCCCTAAATGAATTTTTATAGTCAGATGATTACAACTCCCTAAAGAGTACAATACTAATTTTACAGTTGTAAAATACGATCTTATAAAGGAAATACTGACTCAACTTCTACTCTAGCATAGTAAATATGTTAGCATAATGAAATTAAATTTATACAAGAGATCACACATTAAATTTTCATTGAAAAGTCACATGTAAAACTAATTGTTTTAATTAGGAATAAAATCATATTCATCCATTCACTATTTCAGGACTTTGATCTGATATAGATCACCACAGGCTTTGGTATTAAGACTTATCTTGTTCCTATTAAATATGCATCAATAGTCTGAAGGAGGAAATATGAAGCAAAAATCTACGCAGCGAGGAAGAAACAGTAATGTTTGTCAGCACTGCATAAGGAGGGGCTTTGATTCAAGGCTAAAGCAAGACAGCAATCTAATCAGGTGAGTACCGATGCTCTGTTAACGAAATCCTTGCTGCGTGCCTTCCAAAAATTTAGATAGTTAAACGTGTACAGAATACAAGAATACATGATTCAGAGGCATTAAAAAGGCAGGACTGGGAGAGCAAACACAAGCTAAAAGATTTAAAAAGCCAAGCATATAAGTCAATCTTATAGAAAATACCTTAGCTACTTTGTTTCTAAATTTGCAGCATTGCAATGTCAACATCAATTGCACTATGTATTGTTTTGCATATCAAATAACACTCAGAATTTTCTGACCCACTCACAATACCCATCTTGATTAAATCAAGTAATATAAGAATATCAGCAACATCAACCTATTCCTTGACTTCTTTGTAACTCAGGTATAGCAAATTGCCAGACGGTTGGAATACTCTCCTGTACACCTACATGTAATGAACATGTTAGAAGCCTTTCTACTGCTTGACATCTTACTCAGTAACTGCATTCATGCAAGCTGAATACAAAGTGAATTTTTTCCAAGTTGCTGAAATCCATGTAGCACAAGTGCAAACAGATCAGACACTCACGATTTTATTTTATTGTGAAGTAAGCAATCTGTATACAGCCAAACAAAAAAAAAAACAAACAAACAAACAAAAAAAAAAAACACGAAAAAAAAAACCACCCTAGTGTGATCTTTTTGGTATTCATTTCCAAAATGACAGTATTTTTCTTCCTTGTGCATATAAAAATGTTAGCAATAAGAACTGACTCACACGACAGAAATTCCACTTTCTGCTCCCAATCACCTCTCTGTACATTGCAGCACTCTGAAAAGATTCAATTTACATCCTTCAGATGAACAACTTAAGAAACTGCATTATACAGGACACAAATGTTTTGAAACACTGAAACTAAAATCGCAATCCAAAGCTGAAGAAAGGACTTCCTGGTCACTACTATTACAAACATTTAAAGGGGATATTTGGATTCTTTTTCTACTTAAAAATTCAGTCACTTCATACAGTTATCATTGCAGGCTCAAGCCACCATTCTCAATGCAACTGAGTGCATAACTAAGACACAACTACATCTGAAGGACACTGAAACACTTCTAATAGCTTAGGATACAAAATGAAATGGAACTACACATCCAATTGCAAACCCAACAAACAGAGTATGTTTTCAGTGTCATGTCACATAAATAATAGATCCTTTTAATGTTACGTAGCCATAACTCTCAAATCTTAGTTTAATACCCTCTCAAGGTGTCATTTTCAGCCATCAGTCAGTTCTGACCAAATTACTGGCCACCCTAAATCATCTGAAAATGAACTGGCTTTACCCTTAGTGTTCCTGTGGGGATGTTCTGCCAGAACCTCGTACTTCTGATGGTACCAGACATTCTTGTAAGCTCCCATCTTCATTTCAGAAAGATGGGTTTCCAGCCTTGTGTATCTGTTCCATCGTTTCATGGCTCAGGTTATCCCTGTCCCCTCTTCTGTTGCCCCACTGCTGCAATACACACACCTTCAACACAGCACACTCCAAAGGCTGCTGAATCCCTCTCTCAGGATGTTTAGCCTCACAAATAAAAGCTGTTTTCACTTGCTCTTTTAAAATAGCCTATTCATCCCCTGGATCATTCTGGCAGTAGTAATCAAAAGGGACAAGGTACAGAACTTGCACTAAAATAGGGAGAATTGTTCATTATTAGTGAAGGTATAGGCAGTGTTGGGGTTCATCTGAGCTTCCCTCCCCACTCCAAGCACCCTTACCAAAATAAAATGGTAACTAAATTAGGAAAACATAGTCCAGAAAAAAGACTTTAAACCTCCCAGAAAGATGGTTATTTGATCATTGTTTTCATTTCATCCTTATGATGATCATTTTTACCTGGAGTGAACAGACAATTTTAGATCTGAATTCAGTAGCAAACATATACATGGACACAAGATGGAAGAACATCTACATCTGTGATTTGTGAGTAAGAATTTTTAAGTGTATCTCTACATCCATCCCACAGATTTTCATTAAATGAGGACAAAACGTAGTTGGAACTGCTCATGGAGTTGAAGCTCAGAGATGAGAAGGCACTTGCGAGATGCAGAGATCGCATGTAAACCATTTATAAATAATAACCCTTACATCTTCTGACTAACACTCAAAAAATTCGTAAAATAAACAACTCTCCCCCCAAAATCCCAAACACATCCTCACAAAAAATAAGAAAAATAAAAATAAAAAATGAAAAGGATATGACAGCTCTATAGTTGGAATTCTTGATATGTGAACCACAAAAAGAATAAAAGTGTCACCTTCTGTCTAACACTGAAGTCAATGTACATTCCTCAGCACCATTTTTATTTAGAAGGGGGGAAAAAAGGGTTCTGAATAACACAAGATCCCTCTCATGTAGCATTTTTTCAATATTTATGTTTGACTATTTATAAATTAGATCAGATCTGCTCTAACTTAGCAAAAGTTCTATGCATGTGTACTTTCAAGTGTTATTTCCTGCAACTTTTCAGCAAAGCTTTCCCACAGTTTTGACTTTCTATTTACATGAAGCACGTACTGATAAATAGGAACGTGGCTTTCTGTATGCTTAGAAGCAAGCAAACTTATCGATGTTTTGCTGAATTCAGTCCTTGGTGAGAAATCATATATTGATGAAATAAATGAACAAGAAACTCTTGGCTAAAGCTGGTACTTGCAGACAGTTACTTGATACAATTCAAAGTAACAGGAACAGCATAATATCCATGCATGGCTATATTTAATCATTGCTTGTGGCAAACAGTGTTCATGATCAAAGAGACTGTTAGCACAACCCACATAACAGTTTTCTCGAAGGACGTTTTTTCAGATGTGAAGGTTAGAAATTGTGTATTATTCAGTGGATATCAAAACTACAGCTTCCCCCAGTCTGCCTGAGGCAATAACAGTGCCTGACAGTGGTCATGTCTGGCAGATTTGGCAAGAACATAAAGTATCCTATTTTTAATTTCTTAGCATCTGTTATTTATTTACTTATTATGGTGGGGTTTTTTGTCCAGACTCTATCCTAGCTGTTTAAGACTGTTAGTCTGGACATGAAGGTCAACAAAAGCACACTAATTTTGAAGACTGATATTGGGGAGCTGAAAGATGCATCAGTTACTTGTGTTTTACTTGCAAATGTTCAACTTGTCTTTTGAAAGACATTCAGATATGCAGCCATTGGCAGAATTATTTATAGAACATGTGCTGCATTCAAACCCAGCAATAACAACAGACAAATCTACTTTATGCCATAAGGTAACCTTGGGTTTCTTCAAGAAGCTCATAAACTGGAACAGTGAATAGGCTACATCCCAGGGTTCTCAAGGAAATTCAAATAAAGCCCAGGAGGCCAATTTACATATGGAAATAGAAAAGCAATATAGATTTATAAATAACAACAATGAAGAACACGTAATTAAAAGTTATGCACCCTATGAGTATGCCTGCAGTCAGCAAAGCACAGTAATATAAAAGTACCCAATTCCAGATGCAGCTGAATTGTGGTAACACAGACCTTTAATATGGTTTACTTTATGCTATACTATATATCCTATTGTTGCTATCCAAGGAACTTGTTTAGCATTGCAGACATACTGGTACAACAAAAAAAGTGCAATGTTGTAGAGTGAGAAAGGGATGTAAAAACATTATCAAGTACTTTACTTCTGGAAGCATTCTCTATGTAAGGTAAATGCACTTTCAGAGAAGTGAGATCAGCTACCTTGCCACACAGGTCACATATCAATGACAGTGTTTGAGACAAGAGCTGTGAAGTATCCTCTTCTTTGCGTCCAGTTCAAAACAAGACTGAGACAGGTTTTCAGTGACCAGAATTTGTGGTATTTAAGCTATTCTGAAAATTCAGGCTAAAGCAAAGCTGAAACTTTTGAGACCTAACACTGAGGTTTTTGAGTTTGAGAAGCATCCTGATACACCTCCAAGTTATTGTCCTAATTTTACAGGGCTTTTTCCTAGAAGAAAACACGAAGAATATTGTAGTATCAAAAGATGACAAATGGATGGACCTGAATCCAGTTCAGTTTTGTTTTGCTAAGTCCTTTTAGCATAAGTATAGCATCTGTGTTCAGAGCAGAACAAGAACACCAAATTCTACTTCTAATATTACAGAAATTACATGACGTGTTCATTGAATGCAGGCTCACACTTCAAGTGGCCTGCTGCAACATAATAGAAGTTACAATGGAGAAAGAATATTATCATAAATAAACTTATTGATTAAATAAACTCATTGTAATTAGACAAAATAACTGGCATGCCTATTAACTGAGTAATAATTCCCTGAAAGGAGAATATATCGATATCCTGACAGATCATACTGCTTCTATGGAAGGCTTTGCTGTATTTTCAGTAAGCCAATATGTCACATACTTAATTTTTAATGCCAACACCAATGACAGCATGTGTTTTTAAATGCAGCTACATCTGCCACTGTTAGTTACCAAGTCATCTGACCACTGTACTGGAAAATAAAAATGCTGTGATGACATTAAAGCATTGAAAAAGCTACTTGCCGGAAAGCCACTTCCTTGTCCTACACAGCAAGTTTTCTGATCCTAAGAGAGGCTGTATTTAACCGTGGCAGGCAGCAAAAGGAAATAATTCTGCAGCAAATCTTAGTAGTAACCTAAACAAACCCCACTGCATTAAAAAATGGCTACACATGTATTTTAGCACCAGAAGACCTGCAGTAGACTTGCTTATCAATAGATCTTTCCTTCCTGAAACAGAAATTGGCACTGTTTGTAGGCAGAAGACTATAAAAGTGCATGCACATGAAGAGGTTTATTAAAAAAAATCTTTAAAAATATGTTTTATTAGCAAAAGAGGTGTTAGTCCTGTCTTTCTTGCATATATACTTACTAGTAGTCTCATTTTTAACAAAAAAAGGAACAGTGCCTTTTGATTTAAACCATCAACGAGAAGATGCCAGAAGATCAGCACATTTTGAAAATGTAAGCATGGAATCATTAGTTGATGCCTATGCACTCTGAAGACCTGCAGCACTTGATGATGACAGTTTGTTTTATTAAGCTTACCTACAGCTAAAGCAGATAAAACCAGGTCATTGCTCGAATAGTAGTGATAAGAAAAAACAGCTTCCAAAAAGTATCTTTTTTTGAACTGTAATAGGAAAACGAAACGGAAAACAACTGCAGAGCAGAGCAGCCAACCTAATATTTGCATATCATGTGAGAAAAGAAAGAGGGAATTGTTACTAGCAAAAACAACAAAATGAAAATATTTACTCAAATATAGTCCCAGAATACAGCTGCCAAACTAGTAAGTACCTATAGTAAACAAAAAGAGAGACAACTGTCACTAGCAACAGCAAGAAAGTAGAAATTTATTAGCAGAATTAAAGATACATCCACAACAAACCATGACAGCACCCTAAAGAAACCTGAGAAATCTCTGAGCAAGATTATACATTGACATAGCACAGACAAATGCCATATAAGGATACTAAGTGGATTCCAAAGCAATATGATCACTTTAAAACAGTCCTGTCCCTGGATTCCTTAAGTATCTCAGATGCTCCTTGTTCTGGACTTAGTTTGTTCTGAATAAATAGGGAATCACTGTCCCAGACCAAACTGCAAACCATAGACATCGGTTAAAAACAAACAAACAAACAAAAACCAAACAAGAAACTTCCCCCCCAAAAAAACAAACACACATGCAGAATTACCCCAAAACACTAGCCCTGATTTAGCAAGACTCTTATCACCTTAGAAGACTGAACCCTACAGTGAGAAAGGAAGAAGTAATCACTGTAACAGAAGTGAAGACTATAAAGAAATAACACTACATGTTTCTACACCTTGTATACATAATTTGATCACTTTTGATTACATAAGACTATAATTACCAAATAAAAATAGTGATCATCTATAGTATTTTATTATTTTCATGAATTACAAAACCAGAAAGTGTACTGAAGTACAAAAGAGGCCATTTCAAGTGCTGCTCTTACACCACGCTTGCTTGAACTTTACCCCCCATTTGAAGGTGTCAGCTATGTTTATGACATTTGTAATTGTTATACTTACTACTCCCCACCACAGGGCATCTGCATAGCTGCCAAACTCTGTTTCTCCAGAATCATTTACAGCATCTTTTTCAGCCAGGTATACAAAATAAGAGGAAAAAATCAGGCCCAGAAATCCGATGTAGAGTGTAGTTATCAGTTCCTGCAAAGAGAAAATAACAGCACCATGGCAGGAGGGTTGGAACTCGATTATCTTAAGGTCCTTTCCAACCCTAACTATTCTATCATTTTATAATATTATTGAGACACCTATGTTACCTATCACTGATGGATTTCAAAAGATAATGGAACAGAAGAATGTCATTTCAGCACTTAATAAACACTGATAGCAATTGCTGGCTGCGCCAATTAACAAAAATCCACTGAGCTCACACAGTCAAAACAATCTTCTCACCTGCAAGCATGACTCATTACCCTTTTGTTCAACAAAAAGTAGATGGGTAATTTTTTCAGGCAGTGCCACATTGAAAACAACTCTGGAATTCAGATAGGTATTTTTAGAAATATTCAGACTACCTTTCAGAAGCCTCATTTCCTGTGGTTATGTCCAACTACAAGTCAAAAGTTTGCCAAAGTGGAGGTAAATATTTTTAATCTTTTAAGAACTTTCTGTCCCTTGAACAAGGCAGAACCACCATACTTTGTTAAAATAAATGACTGCCTGCCTCTACAATAAATATATTTGACGTCATCAGCATGTCTGCATACATGTTGTTCTTAATGTAAGGACTTTGCATCAATTATTATGGCATTCCTCAGAGTGCCCCAACTTACTTGTCTGTGTATGAACACTACGGATCCCAGCAGCCTCCATGTACCACCCTGACGGTCAACATGCAGCATTCGCAAAATTTGCAGAAAGCGGATGCCCCTGGAACACAATTCTTAAATGAATGAAGAGACCAAAGAGACAAGAAAAGAAATGGAGGCAGAGACAGGAAGTCTGTCTCTTCCAAAGAACTGTTGAAAGAGAGGCATAGTATTTTATTTTAGACTTAGCAGCCTGTCTCTTTTCACTCCATTCACCCATCTTTCGTCTTGTTTGTTACAAAGACAGCATGGGGAGATTGTATGAGAGGGACAGACCTCTGTACACATGGCTGGTAAGGATAACTCAAGGATTCAAGAACTTTGGACACAAATTGTGAATGCTACTAGAAATCATTCAACTCATATTTCACCTGTTTGCCAGGATGGGCAACAACATACAGAAACAGCTAACTAAAGAGCCGATTTCCTCACCTCTGAGGAATTCCATAGGCAATTTGAAGTAGGCAGTCAAATAATATTTTAAAATGCCACTGCAATCCTAAAGCACCACTGCAGCTAGTGTGCAGAACACAGTACACTGCCATGGACTGTAATAACATTCAAGAAAACCAAGTGGTGTGACTTTCCTGAGCATAAGGCAAATTCAGTCCATCAGGAAGTCACAACCACCAACCTCAGGCATTTTATGAAGACACAGCTTGAAGACAGAGACATGAAGCACAAAAGAGTTGTTATAAAACTTAGCCAAGAAACTAAAATAGGATTTGGGTAGTGCCCACTTTGCTGGGGAAATGGAGCAAGGGTTCTTTCCCCACCTGACATAAATGCATTACGACCAGACATCATGTGAAAAATTGTATTTCCCTTACACTTAATGGGATCACTGTTTCACACCTTTACATGATTGGTGATCCATTACATGACTGAGCAGTGACTCATTTTCTCCCACAAGAATAAAAACAAGAGGTAAAAAAAAATATATATATAAAAGGAGAAAAAAAAAACCCCACCTTACTCAGCACTATTTTCTTTTATCGCGTATAATTACCTGATAGCTGAGGTTGCAAAGACTTGACCTTTAGAGCCCACACAAAGAACTATCATGGAAGCAACAACTACAATTAAATCTGGAAAATAAAAGTCAATTAAAAAAATGAGTTAGAAGCATCTTGCAATACTTCTGCAAGACTGTTACTAGAACCAATGTCAATATTACTGTAACAATTTGAACAGTCACTCCAAATTAAGATTTTATATATCTCAAAAGATCTCTGCTGTAATATATAAAGAAAATGTAACTGTGTGATATGCTAGGAAGGTTTTACTGAGATTGGCCAAGATGGCCACAATCTGGATGCATGACAACTGTGATATAGGATACTGTAAAGCAGCCTCAGCAGCCTGGAATCCTTATAAGCTGTAACGCATGAGAAATTTCAGCAGCTTCTACCTGTTATCTCTTCTGTGTATCTTATTTTCTCTGCTGGTTTAGACAGTATTTTATTAATTGACAGAGGTTTTGGGGTTTATTTCATATATAAGAAAATTGCCCTATGATTATTTCATCTGACCTAAAGGTCTAAAAGGGAGAGAAAAATGAGAATTAGCGTATAAGTCTAATTTTGTTTAAGACAGTCATTACTCTAGGACTGTACTCTAACTCTCTGTGCCTCAGGCTTAGTTAATTTTGGAAAGGAACTCTGTATTTTGAAGAATGAAATACGCCTTGAAACGTATCTGGGAAAGCAGAACTTTGTTTTCCTTTCCAAGCTGAAATAAACTGGATGATGTTTCAGAACCCCTACTGTTCTAGGTCTCAAGAGAAATAGATTGTGGAAAGAGTGTAGAGATGCAGTTAAAATCACTTTATAGTTACAGTCACACCTGAGATACAGTTTTTGGTTATATATATATATATGCACAGAGAAGCTGTGCATATATATACATATATGCACAGAGAAGCTAAACTGAACTATTTTATGACTGTAAAAATACCCAGGTACAAACCTTTGTATTCAGCAAAATTGTACATAGTTTATGAAAAAGTATTTCCTCTGCTCAACAACAAATAATGTTTCTGAGTAGTGGAAAAAATTATGTCACAGAACAAGAATTACTATGCTTCTCTAACAATACTCCTCTTCAAAATCTGGTTTGTTTAATCTATTTATATTTTAAGTGCTTCAGGGCAAGGGTCTTATACAGTTCTCTCAATATTGGCTAACAAAATACAGATTGATTGTGGATTATTCCGTTTCTTTCAGTGAAATTGTTAAACACATGAGGACATGAGGAGCATTCTAAAAAAAAAAAATGGTTTGTGACGTATACGGAATATATGGATGTAATTTCTAAGAACGTGGAAGTTGCAATAAGAGGTGAACTGCAGTGAGTATCAAGGGAAGTCAGGTGCCCAGCTCCAAATGCATCACTGAAAACCATATTTTAATCCAAAAGACACACAAAGTAATTACAGTGCATCTACCATGTTCCATCATGCAGTATGTAGCTCAGAGTGCAAAATAAAATCATAATAAGCTATTTAAATGGCTGCTGGGGGGGGGGGGGTGCTCCTTGAGGGACAGCAGCTGCACACATCTGGATTTACTTGTGCAAGATGGACAAAACAACCCCAAGCCCAGCACACGCGGCTGCGGCTGCACCAGGTCACGGCGTGGTTTGTTCTAAGGGGTGCAAAGGAACAGGTTGGAAACACAAGAGGAAACCAAGCCCCATTCCAAGGTGAGCAAGGGGGGGACCTCACTGCTGCTCCCCCAAAGCCAAGGCACTCGGGTAGGTGGGGCATGAGCAGGGGTTCAGGCACCCCAAAATCACCTCTCTATTGATGGTGACCTGGGTTTGGTTGTGGGAAGGGAGAGGAAGGGTTTGCACTGCAGGAACAAGATTCCCACCTGGAGAACATTAACCTGAAAGGTGAGGATGTGAGCTTTGTCCGAGGGGGAGACATCCCTGTGCAGAGACATTCCTGGCCCAGGATCCATGGAGCATGGGGAATACATGAACTCATTGAAAATATGCACTGCTGGACCCCAGGTTTTGGCAGGGATCAATGCAGCTCGTGATGCACCCCAAAACCATCAAACCCAACAGTCCTGCTCCAGGCAGTTGCTCTCCAGCCCTGCACTGGAGCAAGGTCAGTCACTGAACAGGTCTTTTTCTATCTGCATAGGCCTAATCCTGACCCCAGCAGCAGCTGCTCTTTGAGGGATGCCTCTGCCAACCACACTCAGACACGAGCCAGAGGCATCAGCTCTGGCACCATCACTGGTTCAGGCTGCTGGGCTCAGTTTTGGGGGTGCTGACTCTAAACGATAGCAGCAGAGCAGCATCACTTGCACCCTGTGCCTGTCCCTTTGCTAAACCCCTGGACCTTACCGAGGACAACAGTGCCCTGAGCCCTTATTTCATCCAACCCTCTATGCTCCATCGCTCCTCTCCACCTGGTTCATTGTGGGACATCGGGAGGAAAGAACAGCAAGGCCAGAGAGGCGTTGTTGTGACCTTAGTGGGATCCTGGGGCTGTTTTGGGACTAACCCCGATCCCAGAGCCCTGGGGAATGCAGCCAAGAGGTTTAGAGCCCTCCCCAAACCCCTCCTTTGCCCAGCTGGGGCACTGGGCGATGGCACAGAGTCCTGGCTGTATCTGAGTGAGCCCAGAGGAACAGGAGGTGATGCTTCCCCCCAAGCACACCTCTTCTGCCGCCTTGAGCAGCAGCCCTGGGCTGAGCCAGCATCTGGGGATGAGCGATGGAAGGGGCAGGGCTGGGGTCCAGCAGGGATGCTGAGCAGGAACCTGCAGTTACAGCCGGTGGAACAAAGTGGAAAACCCCATCAAGAGCTTTTCTGGGAGCAGGGACCCCCCCCAAGCAGTGCTGGGGGCAGAGGAGCCCCTTGGTTTGGAAGCAAAACACCAGGGCAGTGGTGGTGGGGCCAGAGCCAATCTCAGAAGGGAACCCCCCTCGCACTACAATAGGGAACAGTGCCCTTAATGTTGACACTTCAAAACCAGAGAGCTTTTGGGCAGTGCTGGCTGATGAGGATGCCAGAGCTTCCCAGCACATCTGATGCCTCATCCCCAGCCCTTTGCCAGGCATCCTATTGATCCAAGCACATGTGCAAGAGGCACCAGGGCTGCTCCTCCTTTCTGTAACTGAAGGGGAAACTGAGGCAGAAACCCAGAGAGCTCACCCAGAGCTCCAGGGACAGCCGGTGCTGGAGCAGAATGAGCCCCGCAAGCCCTGCAGCCATGGCTTGGATTTGGAGGGGGGAAAGTGGCCTTTGCCAGGCACTGGAGCCCCTGAGGAGGGACACGGCTCCTGCATGGGCTGGCTCCTACCAGGCACTTTGTTTGAAGGAGCCCAGTTTCACCAGGAGGGCAGGAGCATGCTCTGAGCAGCAGGTTCTTGACTGACTTAACAGAGCAGGGACCCCCCTTCGCACCCAGGAACCCCTCCTGCTGTGTCCGCTTCATAGGGGACACTGATCGCATCCTGAGCCCCCCTTCTCACCCTGTGGGGCAGAGCTGCCCCAGCCCTTCATCCCTGCACCACCCTGCTGCTGGCTGCTGGACGGA
>JANHGB010034811.1:0-24050 GCA_026283785.1 Coracopsis vasa
GCCCATGGCAGGGGGGTTGGAACTAGATGATCTTAAGGTCCTTTCCAACCCTAACTATTCTATGATTCTATGATTCTGTGATTCTATGACACAGAATGGAAAGGGCCTCACTTTGCACTGCAGGGAAGGCTAGAGAGCCAGGCTCCACGTCTCCTGGGAAATGGGAAATTAAATAAAAATCATTAATCTGATAGAGTAACAAGGCCATGCTAAACATGACGTGCAAAATACGGGTTGATCAGCAGCACTGTGTTGGCATAGCTGTGGCTGAAAGTGTAAAACAAGAACAGACCCACACTGCATACTAATTTACATATTTGCATCTGCAAAATCTTCAGCATGGACTTACACAGGGGTAGTGAAAGTAATGTCATGGCACAGCTGAATAGGGGAACTGGTGTTAGCTGTACTAACGAAAATAGCACTTTTGTGATTTAAGCTGCATCTTTACTAATCCTGCCCAGAGAAGCTGAAGGCTTTTGTTCTCAAAGAAATAATACTGTGGGTTTAGAAAAAAACCAACGCCCAAGGGAAGGGTGTTGTTAAGAAGAAAAATTTTTGGAGTAGAGATACTGCAGATGAAAGAGGGGAACAATTCAAACAAAGGAGGAGAGATACAGAGGAGCAGCGTTCTTCTTATATTCCTTCAGCAACCTCTTCTGAGGAGTCCAGACCCTCATTTGGGAAGGCGTTTCTGCTCTCTCTGCTGTCCCTGCTCCTTTCTCCTCTATCAGACTTCAGCGTGGTACTTCCCGAATCTCTCAGGCATGCTCTGCTGGCTTAACTTCAGTGTGGTAAATGGGTCACAGCATCCAAGGTGGAAACATGATCCTGCTACGGCTGAACATGTTTATTGGAGATTGAGAATGCTGAGAGGAGAACTTACTTATTTCTGAGGTGACAACCATCATTGTAAACCTTCAACCTCTTATTAAAAAGCCAGTAAACAAAGAAAAGGCAGCTAGAATGGATAATCTGAAGTAATTACAAGCACTTTCATTTGAACAAAATATCATATTCTCATTTCTTCCAAGCCACAAAGAATAATAAAACCTCCTTTGGCATGGTCTTTATAGCGGTTAATGATGGCAACAAGCATTCCTTTGGGCTACATAAGGAGGAAAAGACTAAAAGACCATCTAGGGCTCCATTGCTGTAGCTAATGTACAATTCTGTTTTCATGAAGGAAAAGTAAATCCAGAAGGGACAGACTTTTTAGCTTTGTTTTCACTAGAGGACAGATTTGATACGAGTGACAGGAGTTTCAGCAGGGAAGGAAAACACTGGGAACAGCAGGAGATGGGGGAAAAGGCAAGACAGGAGATCAGCTTTTAAACGTCAGATTGTCCTGGAGGATGGGGTCAAAGACCCTCTTTGACTCGGACACCTTGGAGCCCTGGTATGGTGGGTTTCCTCACATCCCACAAGAAACTGGCAAATGCAGTAGCCGGCTCCCACCTCTGTTGGGTGGATTCACAGCCCAGCCACTTGCTCGGCTGGGCCTGTCCCACCGCAACAGCCAGGAGCAGGGGGCTGGAGGACACCAGTGCAGCCCCAGCTCTGGGCATTGGGCACCTCCTGGGTGGACCGGCTGGGACATGGACATGGCTCTGTGGGGCCCCGTAGGCCATGCAGGGCAGGGCTGTTGGGAGCTGAAGGTTGAAGGAGGTGTTGACTGACATAGTTGCAGCGGTAGCAATGTCAGAGCTGTAGCAAATATAATAGGGGCAATATTTGGGGGAGAGAGGAATTATTCTGAAGCACAAAGTCACATATTCCTCCAGTCATTTCAAGTGCTGTAATAAGAGCATTCACTTTGTGCAAACCTTTGCATGCTGTCAGGTCTAAGGTGAAAGGAAGAGTAAACAAGGAACTGGAGTGACATTAGCTGCAGTCTGGTGTGTGCTGTCCTCCCCCTTATATCTGCCCATTTAGTGTATTTATGCATTTGAACTTGCTACAGTTCACCCTCCTTTCCCTCTGCTGTCCTCCCCCTGTGCAGGGCTATCCCTCCTGCCCTGTCCCCCTTGCTGCTCCTTGCTACCTGCCTTGGCAGGGCTGCGACAGGGCTCCTGGGGCTGGGGCAAAGCTCGGTAGTGGGCTGTGGAAATTTCACACTGTGATAGCTTTCATGGGAAGGGTGAGTTAATTAAGTCATTAAATCCTTGCTTATCGCTGGCAGGCAAAGTTAGGGAGTCACCTTCACTGGAACTATTTCAAAGCAAAAGAAGTTGAGTTCTGTTTTCTCCTTGTTTCTCTTTCACACAAAGCCCAGCATTTTGAAGCACGGATTGTTTCGAGCTTTAAAGTAGCTTGTGTTACTGTTTGGTGTATCTTGTGGTTGATTGTACCAATTCTGCCTTAGCCTTTTGGAATGTAACAAAAGAATTTCCTTCTTTCCTCCTCTGTGCGTGCTCAGGAGCACATAATCACCCTTTTGGTATCTTTTAGCTGTTTTACAAAACAGAAAGTCTTACCTGTGCAAGACAAACAATTTAATTGGAACAATTAAAGAAAAAACAGTTTACCTGGAACCCACTGCCATCATTTAAGTCTTTTTCCCAGTAGTGCTTTGGGGAAATGATGGTGACTGGAGCCAGTGAGGATCTGGTTTATTTTTCCAGGAAGGGCTGAGCCCTGCAGTCAGTAGTGTGCAGGTTGAGCTGAAACTGCTAAAAAGACTTCCCAAACAAGGCCTGATGAAAAAGCTCAGAATATTTTTCTCTAAAAAAGGGAAATGTTGTTCCATATAATGGCAGAGCTATTGAGTTTTTACTGCATTTGAAAATCATTTCTTCTTAGGAATATATATTGGAAGAGTCACATCACAGACTCTGCAATGCATTTAAACTGTAAGTTTTTCTTCATTATTCCATGGCACATGTTTCTTATTTTTATCATTTTCAATAGATTCCTCTGTTGGAAAAGTGTACAATCATTTCCAAGTAGAACTGGTAAATACCTTGGGTTTAAGTTCAAGCAAACAATGGCTGAACACTGAAACCTGTTGCTCCCAAAATTAGCACATAAATTTTGAGGGATAAAAGGAGATTTGGGGTCTTTATATGACTAAAGAATTTAAAATTTTTAACTCTAGTGGCTGAGACTTCCCATTTTCAGTCCTTCTCAAATGTGAAGAAGACTTTTCTGTAAAATCTTATGGTCAAGGTTTAAATTCCCCACAAATAATTCCTGGAAGCTTTAAAGAAAACAGTCGAGATTGAAACACATCCTATAGAATTTCAAAACCAAATCTCATTGGCTCATAAGAGCTACTTAGAGCAAAAAGTATCTATAGCTACATCTGTCCTTCTGGAAAAAGAAATGTGGACCTGGAAATACCCCAGCCTTCTCAGACAACACTGATACTCTTCTCATGCAGTTAGTCATCTGGGGGCATTTCAAAGACTGGGGGTTTGTGCCGTGGGCTTCATCAGATCCTTTGAAGTTTCTCCCCTGCTGCATTTCAGTTATAAGTTGCAATTTCCAAGTGTGGTATTGCTAACCTCAGAATACTCATTGTTCTCTGCGCCGCTATTTTGGTACTTTACACATAAACTTAATCTCAAAATTAGGTTAAAAAGTAGTCCTTTATATAAAGATAGGCTTCTGCAGAGCCCTTTTATTTACTTGCTTGTTTGTTTGCTTGGGGGCAGAAGTTGGAGTTGCCAAGCCCTCTTCGGTTGTAATTAAATGGTACACTTGGAGGCAAAAGGAAAATATGTAGTGGTTTGTTTATTCAGGAGGAAATGTTTGATTTAATTTAACAGATTATATTCTTGAAAAGAAACAGGAACAAAAATAGATCATGAGCCAAATTCTGCCTTTAGCTACATCTTGCAATCTGAAGTGATGCCAGAGCCGTGCTAGGGAGTGGGTCCCTGAAAAACTGTGGAGGCTGTGGTGGGAGGGAGGTGATTACCTCCCTCTGACAGCGAGAAAAACTGGCCCTTGGTCTGCTTCTCTGCCAGCTCCAACCTCTGCCTGCACCAGGGGGAGAGGCTGGGGAATGTGCTCTGCAGGTGAAGCTCCCTGGACACAGCACAGACCAGCTGTGAACCACTGTGGAGAGCAGGGCATCTGTGACATGTGAGAGATACCAGCTGAGGTCACCACTCTGAGGAAATACACCATGGGTTTTGCAGTCACCTCAAACAGAGTATGGAGAGTTCATGCATCTCTTCTCCAGTGCTAGCTCCCATAGGCACTGAATACTGCTCTTGGAGATGCCCGTATGAACTAAGGGCCTGAAACAATTTCTGCATGTTGTCTTGTAGGTTAGTCTTCGGATCTAGATTTTGTTCAATGAAAGCCCACTATTGCGTGGTCTTGGGGTACCTCTGCAATGAGGTGCTGCAGTGAGGAGCACGCTAGCTTCCTGATCCCAGGTAGTGTGGTGCTATTCTGCAAACCAGACAAGGACCAGTCTTGGAAAGGGCATAGGTTTGTGAAGGGTATTAAAATCTTAAAGATTTTAGTTGCACTTAGGGTAATTCCTCCTCTCTTTTTTAAGATACAGACAGAATTCCCTATATGTATTACAGTGACAACATCCCATCCCTATCTACTTTCCTTCTCAACTCCAGGTCTCAGTGAACACAGAAGCATGGGAAAGGAGAAGGTGGGGAAGCATATAGACCATTAGGGTGAGCCCTTTTCCTCTCTTCCAAAAAAATCCCAAATCACAATTTAAGAATTTTAATTACTGGGAGTCCTCACTGCATGTTTCAGGAAACTGGAAAATTTCAACTAGGAAATAAAAAGGGGAAAGGAAATAAAAGAATTCCCAGTGTTTGTCATCTACTATGAATTGCCGTGATTCAGCTTTTCCCCTTTTTGGGTGGAATAAAGTGAGGAGAGTGCTTCTGATGTTGTTAGGGCTTGGCATCCTTAAAGGGGAAACCACTAGCAGTGGCCAGTACACCAGCAGGTAGTTTTCAGGAGCTCACTGACAGGGAACAACAGCTACTGTTGAGGATGCTCGTGGTCAAGCTCTGCAATTCTGTCATTTAAAGGTTTGATCTTTTGATCCTCATCTCCATCCCTTCTTTACAAAAAGTGAAACTCTGAACAATAGCAGATACTTAAGGAAGAATATAAACCCAGGAAAAATACAGAAATACTATATGAAATACTTTCTTGGCCATTTGCAGCTTGTGACCACCTTAGATAGAAGGGTGGCTCATATTAAATGGTATTTAATGGCTTTTTCTGCCTTTTTTTGTCCTTGCTCCTTGAAATCACAGGAACTTCACAGACTCCTAGTGTCCTGTAACAAGGAGCTTCACAGCTTAACGCTGTATGGTGCTAAGGAGTACTTTCCATTATTTAACTTTTGTTTCATGCCTCCTGATTTTTTGTGTCATAAGAGAAAGCTGTTCACTGCTTTTATTTGCCGCATCAGTCATGCATCATATCATACTCTGGCATAAGCTAGTTGATGTCCCTGCTTGTTGCAGGGGGGTTGGATTAGACGCCTCTTAAAGGACCCTTCCAACCCAAACTGTTCTATGATTCTATGATAAATCCTCTGCCCCCTTAATTTCTTTTCCCTGAGGAACAGATGACCTGGAAAATAGAGGTGGATTAAAGCCTTCCAAGTGTATTTAGCACAACAAGCAGTCATGAAGGGTCTCCTCGTAAAAGCAAATGTAACAACCTTAGTCTCTGCTACAGTCTCCTTTCTTGAAGGAATGTCTTTGTGCAGGATAACACTCGAATATGAGTCCTGAAAGCAAGACCTTGACCTTCCGCCGGTCTAGTTAAACCAGCTTTACAAGCATTATAAATCCTGGGCTGGTTCAAAGATTTTGAACAACTGTACATTGTTTTGAATCACAAGTGGCAACAAAACCTCCGTGTTGCATTCCCATGACTACTCCAGTGAAAACTTTAAACTTTAGAGGAATAAAATGTTACTTTCAAGGCTTTTAGATAAAAGTCATACTTCAGGGAAGTATTTTTAACATTTGCAGTGAGTGTTTTTCTTTGGCTCTTCTTTCTTTAGTACTAATTGTACCTCATTTCCCAAAAAACTGCAGCTGCCCTCCTGTTTTGGGGGGCTCTACTTTGCAGCTGTCTTTAAGATATGCAGGAATTTGGAAGTGTTAGGAGGCTCTGATGTTATTACGCAATGGCTCTACTGCTCCACCTGCAGGCCTGAGGCTTACCTTTAAATGCACTTTGTATGGACCCAAGACTTGCATTTCAGGGGCAGAGGTACGACATCAGTGGAATTGAAGACCTGGCAAGCGATTTTATTGCTATTTGGTTTGGGAATAGCTTTATGTTGGACAAAGTGAAAACATGTATCTGGTACCTGTAAACCGCACTGTTTGGTTTGACTACGAGTGTTTTCTGACTTCACTTTACACTCACAGGCTATTCTGGTTACATTTGCAAATGCCCAGGAGGATTCTGGAAGATTACTTCTTGTGAGACAAAACCCGCCCTTGCTGCCCTCCCTGCAACAAGACTTTGGCATGAGACCGCGGAGTGAAACCACACTTCATCTCAGACATAGCTAGCAAGCTCAAGGGCAGAAGGGAGGACAAAACCAGCTGGGAAACACTAAACAAATCAGCCTGAACACCCACTCCTCATTCTACTCAAGTGGCCTTGAAATGTGTTTACAGAGAAAAGAGCTGTGAATTGTGCTATTTGACTGTGCTGGGAATTACTGTGGGAAATCAGCATAGGAAGACAGAGTTAGTTTATTACATTCACAGATCTTAGGACATTGGTTTGCTTTCTGTAAAACACTACTGTGCTAAGAAGCTTTTGATAGCAAAACCTTTCCTATGAAGCATCAAATTTACTGCTGGCCTTATTTTAGTAAGAAGTAAAGTAAGAGGAAGGAGCACATTGCAAAGCAAAGGCACAAACCCTTCTGACTCTGAAACTGCTTGCAAGACAGAACTGATGACTGGACAAGAATCTGATCAGGGCCACAGGGTAGTGGAAATGGTATTTCAGGTTCAGAGAGGGCTCTATCAAGGTGCTGTCATTGCTAGTCAAGTCTTCCTCTTTGCTAGGTCAGGAGAGGTGCCTGCATCGCCCTTGGCTAAGCACAGTGGCAGGAGGCAGTGCTGTGATGAGCACCAGCTCTGCACCGTGCCTGCTTCTGATGGCTGTTCATAAATGTGCTTTCTTTGCTGCTTGTTATGCAGCTCAAAATATGGTGTTTAACAGGCAAGAAAGCTTGCAGAGTGCAAACATGTAACACCTGTTTGCCTGCCTTCACAAACAGTTCTCACCCACATGATCTCTTAGACCTCTCTTGCTTATGCTGCTCATTAGACTTCTAGTCCTATAGGTGCAGAACCAGTGAAGCCTCTGCCAGGAAGCAATAAATGCAAAGCAGCAGGCAGACAGTATGCAGCCTATTAGATACCAGATGCTCGTACCAGGGTGCTTTGCTGTATCAGCATATCAACAAACCTGAGAGGAATATCTGAAGAGGACTCCCTCTATCTATGGCCTTGCATATCTGTGCAGTGTCCTTGGAACACAGCTTTCCAGAATTGGATGTGATGTGATTTTTAGCATCGTTACCACAGAAACTGAGCAAATGAGCCAACTCTTGTTATCCCTCAGGCCTACGTCCAGGCACAAGACACACTGCACAGTCTGAAAGAGAAGTGCCCACCGCAGCTGTGAGCCTTCTCCCAAACTTCCATCGTCTCAGTGTAAATCACTTCTAGTCATCAACTTACTTAAACTTCTCTGTTTCCACAGTGTATGTGTTATTGGTGTTTGCACATTTACTGCTGTTTGCTCTTTTAGTAGGGCACTCGAGGGATACCAAAGTTGCATTTTGTTTAAGTGTAGGAATGGTTTTGTGAACACTTGGCGTTTCCCATGCAAGATCCACAAAGCATGTGCAGCACAAAGCCTTTGTACAGATTATGAACCTACCTCTGCCTTGAACCCCAGTGTTTAATGTTCATGGGGCATCAGAAGCACAGCACGCGCCATGGATGGTTCATAACACAGCCAAATGTGATGCACCATGGGACTTAGGCATCTCATATAATGTGCCCTGTGTGGTCAGGTTTTCCAAAGGGACATCAAAACCTCTGGAAAGCCACTGAGTTTTCATGTCCCAGCCGTGGCATGGGAAAGCCATGTCCTTTGCTTTCCCATGTGCTGTGCAGAAACAGTTACAGTTTGAAACAAGTATTGCTCAGTTGCCTTCATCTTCCTGTTAGTAGCTACCATGTATGGCTCATTTTCCCAGCCACTTTCAGTCCTCTTAAGAGGGGACAGTTAAGCAAGTTTTGCACTGTCAGGCAGTAGAAGGCTTCATCGCTTTATGCAGGAGAGCACAGGGTGCTTCAGGAGAAGAGCTGGGTCTGTTAACATGCATCAGACAGAAGAGCTTATGGTGCTTTAAGCTTCCATGCAATGACTAGCCCATGTGTCAAAGGTTCACATGACCGTGTGTTCATGCAGCTGCATCTGCCTGCTGTGTGCGGCATTTGTTCTCCCTTCTCCCTTGGAAGAGAGATCTGAAGGCACAAGCGATGGCATTTACTGCCCTAACACCATCACAGCATAAAGAGCTGCCATGCTCATAGCTGTCTGCTGGCAGTTTGAAAATGTCAGCCTACCTGAGCAGCTGGATGGGGTGTGGGGAAAAGAGCTCTTCACTTTGTCCCAAAGACTGGAATTACCTGTATCCTATCAGGATACCATGTATCCTGCCAAGACCCGGCGAGCGATCCCGTGGCATGTGGGGCTCAGCACAGCACAGAGACCACTGCTGCTCTGAGCACATACATGGTGGAAAATTCCCAGTGCATTCCCAGGGGAGCAGTGAGAAGCTCTTCTGTTAAAGGCTGCTGTTTGAGAGATGTTCCATTTCGTGTCAGATAGTTTGAACCTGAACTAAACAATTTTGAAAGCACATCTATGCAGGCATGCGAGGCAGACTGGAACCTAAACACTGTACCTGCCCTCGGGGTGGGCTCTCCCCATGTGTACATGTATCCGACCCTTTCACTGTATTTTTGTGGGAGGCACACACAGCAGGAAGGATGGTGAGGGACAGTTCCTCTCTGCAGCACCTTGGGCAGGCATGGCTCTGCGTGAGAACTGCAGAATTTCTGCTGTTAAAAAAGGAGGAGGGAAAGAAAGTGAGGCAGCCCTCACAGCTGCTCCCCGTGCTGTTTGCACGGGAGCGGGAGACGTCAGTGGGGCTCAGAGAATCATTAACTGCCCCTGCCAAGGTGCCTGGCCTCAAGGACACAGAGCCGTGGTGCACTGGAAGACTGCAGGAGTGCAGCAAAACAACTCTGTTGGTGCTGGGGGAACCAGAGCACCTCATCCACGAAAGGCAGAGCTCTGCACACACCTATAAAACTGTATCCAGGTTTGCTTCTGGCACTCTTCATCCCTGATCCTGACACAGCACAAGGATCTCAGCAATTGATGTCCTAAAAGCTATTTCTTTAATTTTTATTTTTTATTATTGGTTTTTTCCTTTATTGCCATTCCCTAGATGTCTAATTGCTAAATTTCTGACATCCTGGTCTAGTTGCCTTGTCCTCAGGGTCTTGTTTTCCTCACTGGACAATGTGCTCCCTATGCTCTGGTTGGTATCTGTGTTGCTGGGAAGATTAAACCCATCTCTCCCCCACAAAGACCTGGCAGCTCCCTCACTTGCAGTGCAATCAATGAAGACTCTTCTCTTGGGTGAAAGCAGAGAGCAACCTCCTTTCCTCATGACCCTGAGCGCAAGCAGAGCCTTTATCTGTGATTGCTTGTTTCTTGTAGTACACAAAGCGCAAGCAAGGATTGTTCTCTTGGTGTGGGATGCATATTTTGACCTTGTTTCTCACTCCCCAGTCCAGGTCAAAATAAAGAGCATTTGAGGAGATGGAAGGCAGATCTCCCCTCCCCCCCTAAACTGCGTGCCCTCAGCAATGAACAGGTAGGTGACTGCTTTCTCTAAGGAGATCCCCTTTCCTATCACCCTAACTATAAGTGTCAAACTCCACCTATGCTCCCCTTCAGTGATGGCATCCTATTTCCAGGTCAGAGCTTGTAGCTGCTGTGCATGGTGCCTGAGGTCCCTGAGCTGACGACAAGTCCCATGACTGCAGCCCAGCTACCTCTCAGTGTCCTGTGCTCAGGGCTTCATTCCCCAGACATCAGCCCAAGGCCACAGCGCCTTCCTCCTGTCACCCATCCTCCATGTTTCCTTATACCATGACCTGGTATATGGCATCCATGTGCACTGACATCCATCCAGCCAGAAAAGTCTTAGTGTTTACAAACTTAAAGGTCAGTGCTTCTCACCGGGCATGAGCAGGAGAAACAACCAGTCTTGTAGGAAGACTGCTGTGTTACTGAGTGTAAGTTTACTTTTGTGCACTGTAGGCACAATCCTGAGTTTTCAAGGCTTGTTCTCACCTGCTTTTTTATTGCAAGGAAGGTGCGGTTGTAAAGTGCTGCCTGCACGCAATGCCCTCATGTAATGCAATTAACATTTTGACCACTGGATGCTACCCTTGCTCCAAACATCAGCAGGGGAATGCTGGATAAAGACTTCCTGGCAAGGCAGTCTTCCAATTTTTTAACCTAGAGCCTAGATAAATCAGACAGTGACCTGTGGGTATGTGAATCACCTACTTATCGCCTGCCCATCAACTGAAGATGAATAGTTAGAAAGCTATTACACAGATATAAGGGAATGTCTGCATCCAGGACCATGCCAACAAATCATTAAATTAATGGTACTGGACTGAAATTTTAGTAATGAAGAAGCAAGTGATTTTTCAAACCATTGGGCTTGGGAATTCTATCACACTGCCCAAGGCAGTCAAATGGTTTGGTGTGTATTATACTAGTGGTGCATGAAGCCCAGAGATAAACCACATTTTTTAGGTACCTCTGACTTCTTACACTGCACTCATTAATCCACCTCCCCTAGAAGAGCTAGTAAGCCTTATGAGTAAGCAGTCTATTCTAAAAATCTGTGGGTTTATTATTCTTATTCTAATAATATGCAAACATTTTTGAACACTACCCAGATCTCTAATTATTTTTGCTGTCTACTAGATGCCTTCCCCCAGCCTTTCTGTATGGATCCCACACACTTGTGCATACAGATTTCACTGATGTGAAGTCTTCCCATTAGGTGAGCACAGTTGGTACAGTTGAGATGTGCCTGGAGCAATGCATCACTTATTGATTGGCACCTCTGTGGAATACTTCCTTTATGCATAGAGCGTTGCAGGAGCTTCTGTTTTCATCTTCCCCAAACAAGTAGAAGAGCCTTTGAACTTTGAATTTGAATGCATGGTAATTTGTCCACCCATAGGTGGACTCTGTATGGCTGGACAATCTATCCATCTGTAGGTGGACACAACCATTACTACACTCTACATAATCTGACAGAAATTCCTTATGTGGCTGCCAACCAGTGGTCCACGAAGGTGGTTCTGTGGTTTTGGGTGGTTCCTTTTGATTCCTCACATATTGCAGGAAACATGCAGGAACTGTGTCCCCAGCAAGGCAGTGTTTTCATATAGAAAAACTTTATCTGTTATCCAGTAGCTTATTTACGCATTGCCGTATCATTCCACGGTTCCAGTGTCTCCAAGTAGGCATCTCGATGAACAGGTTTTGCATACTTTTCTGAGATCACCATGTGATTCCTGAGCCAGTTTGTCATGTCTGAAGAAATACCTGACTTGAAACCAGAGGTAAAACTTCTCTTTTTGACTAAGTGTTACCACTTTAAAAATGGCCATCCAAAAAGTCTGAACTTTGTCTCATCCTCAGGAATTCTTAGAGGCTTGATACTGAAAATAGTTTATTTATCAAACTTTCCCTCTCTCCATTTTGTATACTGTAGTTCCTGCCTTGTCTCTGAAAGCCTGCTGCTGGGCTGATGGGGTATTTTAACACAGAAAATGTGGGAGCTTTTTGAATTGACATGTAAAGGGTTTTGCATATTTGAACCTCCTAATCTAACTCTGCTTGCTTGCTAGGGCAGAGCAGCCTACATCTTTTGCTATGCCCTTGCCTGTTGCCATGATTTACACACTGCATTAACATGACGAATAATAACGAAGTGTAGCTCCATAGTGCATAATCCTCAGTGCTTTAAATTAAAACTGTCTGCTGTGGGTATGAGACTGATTGGAGCAGAACTTTGCCCTGCAGGCACTTTTTTCACCAGCCCATCTGTTGTCCCAAATACTAGGGATGGAAATGCCCATTTCGCTCATTTTGCTTTTTCTTTATAAAGGTTTTTTTAATGTATATTTTCTTTCTTGAGACAGTTGCAAACGGCATATGAAATACAGTGTTCAAACCAGGGCACAGCAGTGGAATGTGTACAACAAGCCAGAGCAGTATAAAATATTCAAAGAATGAATACATGCACATGTAGGTCAAGTAAAATGAGGGATCCCTGCACTCACTTCTTTCTTGGCTTTAACGCATTGCTATTCCTTAGGAATTTGCCTGGAATGTCTTCTTTTAGTACCCTTCAGCTGAACAGAGTTGGTGGCCTGACATTTGGTCCTTGGAATCTTTTCTGTGTGATCTGCCTCCTTCTCACATCAGTCCTCTTTCCAACAGCTTGAGGAAGCAACCTGAGCTCACTGTAACCCCGCACAAGACATGTGGGATACCCAGAGTAGAATAGATCAAGTTCAAAGCATCAGATTACCCGATCCCCTTGAATTTAATCAGAGGCCGGTTTCTTGATTTCTCTGAACTGCCCATGAGTTAATCAAAGTGAACTCTTGCCCAGATTAGCTCTGAAATGTTTGGAGAGGTGAGTCCAACCGCAGACCAGAGCAGCTTTTTTTTTTGCAACAGCTTTATCTACAGGAGCTTTGCTTCCCCCTCTTCCTTTCTCCTCTCCTCAGGACCATTATTTCCTGTTATGGGCTGGAAAAGCATCTGCTCTGGGAGAAGATGGAAACATGGGACACAAATTACTGTCAATTATTTGCCTTTCATTAAACAGTCCTTTAATCCTCCATTCTTTCGTATACACGGCCAACACCTGTATAGAAGAAGAGACCCAAGTCTCTTTTAAGGGTACCTAATTGTGCAAAATTCCCTGCACACACTTGTCTCTTTTTTCTTCACATATTCTCTATGTGAGATTGCAGCAGTGACAAGCCTCTTTGCCATACCTGAATCTTGCTCAGAGTAACCAATATGTGAGAGCTAGGATGAGAAAAATTTGAACTGCTCATTTCCCACATCAGTTTGCCAACCCATGGGATGAAAACTGATAGATCAATAAATATAGATAGTCAGGTTTTTAAGCTTTGCACACAGAAATAGAGGTCTGACTCAGTGAATGTCTGAAAGCTGAACGGTTGGACACACTTGCATTTATCATTTAATGATAATGTAAAATCAACTATTTCTGAATTATTACTTTACGTCTAAAACTTTGCAGTTCCCTCCTACCTCACATAAAAGCCAGAATGGACTAAATACCTATGTTGACTTCCACAGATGTAGGATCCCTGTAGGACCTGAACACCAAACGTCAATGTGCAGGTTTCAGGCTGTACCATCTGGTGCTGAGAAAGAGTTGATTGTGGGCATCTGTTGTTACATCTTTCTTAGCAACATGTAGAATGAGGATGGGCAAAAACGTCCCTAGTTTTCCTGATCTCCTGTTCCATCACAAACCACGTGCCCGTTGCTATGTTTGGAACAGAGCAGCCCTGGATATTCCATCAGTTCAGATCCAAATGCTCTGACAGTGATCGCTTCAAACACCACCTTGGGCAGTCTGCTCCATACACCCCAGGGCCCTGCCTGCTGCCCCCTGCAGAAGGTCCCTGAAGCCCTTCAGGGCACCATGGCTGAAAAAAACTGCTCTCTGGGGGGTTTAGGTCCCTGTAAATGTCTCTTCTCATCCTCAGAGGCAGACAAGTGATATCAGATTCTTGCTGGTTGAGGAGGGAATTGCTGCCTCCAAAACCAGGCAGGCTGCTCCTTCTTCCCAAGGCAGTCACTGGAAAGCAGTAGGTCGGGGCTGCTCTGCCAGTGGGGAGTCCTGTGAAACATCAAAACGAACCCCTGGGTCAGGATTTTCCTGTTTGATTCTGCACACTCTCTGTTCTCTCCTTTCTTCAGACCTACCTTAGGCTCCATCTCATTTACAACATGTGTCTGATTCTATGTGACTGCTCACCTCCAAATTGTTGGTATTTAAGTAATACGATAAGTACTAAAAAGTTTCTGTATTTAATACAGAATAATTGGGCCATGTGTCCCCCTCTGGCTCCCAATGTGCCTGTTTTTCTCCATTACTGTTTCTTATCTTAATTCTGCCAGTATATAGTACAGAATGAATAAAATTAAAGCAACCACATTAATATGAGTTTTTCTGCCTCCTTTGACAGGCACTACCATTTGTATGGAAGAATGGGAAAGGAGAGGTTGCTCTGTATGAATTTCCATCCAGTACTGCTGGATCTGGCTCCAGTACAATTGCTCAGAGCTGCTCCTTGCAGTGTCTGTGCAGAGAACACAAAAGCGGCAAGGGAAGCCACTGGGTTGCCCATCCAACTCAAGCCTTCCTGGGATACCTGTCCTCACTCTGTGTTAAAGCCGCATTAACAGAACAGCCCCTCCATATGGTCCAGATAAGGTGGCATATGTGTTTAGTAGTGGGAGCAGTAGTAGCAATAGCATGTAAGTTGTGGAGTATTTTGCCAAGGACGGACCAGCTCCCCTAAATGGATTACATTAATCTACAAAGATAACCCCCTGGGTTTTCACTCTCCCTGCAAAGAAGAGTGAGCAGTATGTTAAAAAGCTCTCCCCAGTAGTTTATCTAAACCTGGCTTCTCCTAATCCCCCAGTTTTAGCCCTGAAAATTAAAATGCACTTGCTTTCTCCTTTTATCATGAAGTCACTCAGCACTTAGCCTGCTGGAGATTTGGGGAAATTTTAATTCACACTAATGACACACGTTCTCTTCTGACTGTTCTCTGTCCAAGGAGATTAGGAGAAGGTGGAGAAAATAATGTGTCTAAACAGGGATGGAATAACTGAAGCTCCTTGCCAGGGCACTGAGCACATCCCCTTCTGGAGCATAGCTGGCTGCATTCAAGGTCGGCGCCTCCTCTGATAAGGGCTGCTGTGAGGAAGCACAGAAGCGAAGGCCTGCTGCTCCTGCCTCATGGAAACTGCTTCTTAGCTGAGGCTTTACCCCTGGTCCCGTCACTGCTATGCCCCAGTGATGCCCCATGACTCCTGTAATTCTGGCCCTGATTCAGCTCCGCTGGCTCAGCTCCCTGCCTCACCCTGGGACATGTCTCGCTGCTGAGGTCTTGCTTGACGACAAGGTGGCTGTGTCTGACTCCAGTGACTACCCTGGACCTGATCCTGCCCTAGACTGGCTGCTCAGCATCCTGGTCACTTGGTGAGAGCTCTGTCCCACTGGCTGTGCTGCCCCAGAGCAGCACTGCAGTCCTCACAGCACCAAGACTCGTGTTTGGGCTTCCCAGAGAAGAATTTAACACCACTCATTAATACTGCTTTCAATTCAAAACCCAAGTGAGACTGAATTGGCCTTGTGTGGCCACGTGATAATGCTGTTTCTGCCCAGCTTATTATTTCCACTGAGTACTAGAAGATTTGTCAATATTTATACTGCATCCTCAGTAAAAGTCAGCTTGTTTAAGCTGAAGTCAATATAAACTACTCTAATACATGCCGGCTGGAAAATCTGTCCACATTTTCTAAACACTTCAGTTGAGTTAAAACCTCTGCACCTTTACAACAAGAAATATCTTGTATTAATATTTCTATGTCAATATTTTCCCATTATGCAGATCAGAGAGTTGGGGAAATGACACTAGCACTTTTCCTTCAGTGCCATTTATAGTTTTTGACAGCTTCCTGTCATCAATAAAGCATGTTATGAAAAGCAGAGTCAGCAGGCTGAAGACACGAAGTTATGTTTTTATTAAAAGTATTATTCAGCTGTCATGCAATGTCACATGTAAACATCCTTACAAGTTTCTAGTGAAGCAATGTCACATATGCAAATAGTCTCTGTTTCTACCGTTACTTTTGCAGTGGCTGTAAGGATACCACATCAGCAGAGACAGAGAAGGGAATGGGGGTCCTAAAACTCAAATCCACCCCTCCTGATTCATGGGTGACCTTGGGCATAAGCACAGGATATAAGAATAGAGGCATAGCTGCATGAGAGCAGTTTTAACTTTTCAGATGTATATAGCAGGTACTAAACAAATATTTAGAGACACCATTTTCACTCCATTTCTCATGTGAATAAATGCTGTCAGATTGACCTCCTTTATAAAACTCAACCCTGAGCTCAGTTGTGAGGTATTATGTGGAGATTACTCGGACATCTCCTGTTGCAGTAGGTACCTCACAATAAACAAAGATATATATCTGCATACTGGACTCATCACCAAAACCTTGCCTCATGAAGGTACACCCTGACTAGTTCAGGGACTGATTATGAGTAGCTGTGCAAGCCTGGGACTCATATTGCAGTCTGTATTTATGCTGCTCCTTGGGTAGATTTTACAACCTACAATTCAATTCCTTGCACTACAGCTACATTACTGAAAATCCCAAAGCTAGGTAGTGTGAAGATAATCTAGAGTCACCACAGTGATGTGGCCTTGCAGGTCCTTCAGACTGCTGTGACACAACAGGGTGATGGACAACGAGAGGGGCAGCAATAGAGTACCATGATTGACTGGGCCTCTGAAATGTGTTTCCATTTGTATCTGGCATTGTTTTGCCAGTAGAGATGATAGCAATAAGCTTGTAGAAGTGATCTAAAAATGGTAACATGTGGGTTTGGAAAATGAGTTCTGAGCACAAGGCATCAGATCTGTGGTGAATAGGTCTTGCAGCTTGATGTGTAAGCCACAGTGTTGTTTTTTTTTCTCTAAGTCCCACTTTTTCTCAGTTCTTGATTATATATGTCATTCACTTTGATTTTAATTATTTTCTTAATGGAGCAGGGCTAATTAAGCTGTTTTGACTCTGATGTACACGTGATCCAGACAGGGACAGCACTGTGTCATTAAAACTTCCCAGAAGGCAGAAAGATGAGTCTGAGGACATGATCAGTGTGTTCCCTCAACCTTCCAGATTGGAAGAGAAAGTGAAAAGAATCAGAATCATATCAAACACCATTTTTTTAGTCATTTTCATGATTTTGGAGGTTTTATCCTGTCTTCAACAGCGGCCACAAGAAGGAAGCTATTTAGGGATAGCGTGTGATCCTGGTCACTCTGCACTGCTCATTTGCCCAGTGCACGCAAGTACATTAGGGCTGTGAAAGGGGACGTTCTTGCCAATTCCTTTTAGTATTTATAGTCCTGTTGTCTGTGAAGAAGAAGAGATAAGGTAAATAAAGAGAAGCCTTATGAGAAAGGAAGACTGTTGGAGCTTTGTCTTCTTTTCTTCCCCCTTAAGAGACACCTCAGGGTGCCTTTGGCTGCTGGTCTCATGGGCTGTTTCTGCCCTCCAGTCTGCTGCTCCTCCTGCTCTGCCCTGGGTGAGGGAACCATATGGTTTGCAGGCTGGGAGGCTGCAAGCAATGCATGATAAGCAGCAAGAAGGGAATTCACTGTCAGCAGACCAGGCTGTTTAACTATAGCTCCTAGAACCATTCACTGCACAGCACTTGGAGGTGCTGTGGGGAGAAACCTATAAACATCAAGTGGAAGGTACCAGCATTTACCCTGGCTTTGATAAATGAGTACGTGTGCCTTCCAAATGTTGTCTGATGGCTGTGAGACAGCATAACTGCAGTGAGGTGGCAGTTGCTACAGAAACAGGTTGCTTGAACAGCCAAGCAATTAGGCTAGTAAAAGCCAAGGAAATCATCCATGTATAAGCGGACTTCCTAAACATCCACACCTCCTGCTGTAGGCACATAGATGGAGTGTGTACATAGGTGGAGTATTTATCATCAGCCAGTTTGAGATGTTCTTTTTTCTGTTGGCTTTTTTTTTTTTTGGGGGGGGGGGAAGGGGGATTGTGCATCCTCTTTAAAAATGAAAGAAATGACCACTTAGAGACAGAGGAAGCTTTGCTAAAAGGTCTGTCTTCCCCTGGCCTTATTTATTATTTAGTTCTTCAGCTGACACATTTAATACTGCAAGGCACTTGGAGACTCCAGTTTGAAAGAAATATGCTGCACAAAATCAAGCTTCCTCACAGAAGCAGGAAACATCTTTAGAAGATAATTGCTTATTCACAATTAAATAACCTTTATTACTGTTCTGTTCAATAAGGAGAAAGAGTGTGCAGCACGTCTTTAATTTCTTCAAGATGCATGCTACACTGGTAGCCTGATTCCCCTCTCATTTTCTGTTTTGATGACAGTGAAAACTTCACATCAGTGAATTCACTCTGACTGTATCTTGGTAAACATAAGAAGAGAATTAAGTGTGTTATCTGTGATATTTTCTCTTAACAGTGAAATTGGTTGGAGACACAGAGCCAAATACTGATTTACTTCCTAAATTCCAAAGACAAAGCATAGAAGAGATGCAAAAGAAGCTATATACTTTGTCCTAGGCTGTTTTAAGTTGACAGCAGTAGCTAATACATTAAGTGGAAAGCACACTGGAGATACCATCATGTACTGCAATCACAAGAGGAATAAAAATAGAGTTCAGTGTTCAGAGAGAACAGCCACAAATATTAATTCTTCACCCAGGTAAGAAGGTACTGGCTCCAAGCTGAGCAGCAAAACCATTCATATGCCTCTTGCCTTCACAGCAAACCAAATATTGCTCATAAAACTACTGTGAAGACCTTGATCAAATGATTAATTATCACAAATATGTTAGTAGGTGAATTGCATGACATGCTGCCTCATGACTTTTGAACTCACACTCTTCTATACCCTCAACCCATGGCACCTCAAGATCTGTGTGTATAGGGGCTGTCATGCATTGACTTCTCCTGGCTGTGTGGAAGGGGGTACATACAAATCCTTTCAGCAGAAGAACAGACAACCATCTGTTTTCTGACACCTCCTTACTGGTGCTGAAGAGGTTATTATTTATTGTGTTTTGCATGCTCCCAGGGCTTTACAGAACAGATTAAAAGTTTTTGCCTTTGGATGTAGCCCCTTACTGCAGTGCAAAGTGAGTGGCAATAAACATAAACCCAGCCAGAAGCTCAGTGTACTCACCTGATAGAGGTCTAAAAGAACAAGGCTGCGACCAAAGTTCTGGCTTGCCTTGCAGGGTCTTGCCTGTGGAAACCTGACCAAGATCCCCCAGCTGCCGTCTTTGACTCTGAGGATGAGGGAAATAATAACTGTGAATTGGAGTGACCAAGTGTGCTTATGGCTGCGTGAGGGAGAAATGGAGCAGCAGGGACTGGATGCATATGTGAAAGAGGGCAAACAAGTGTGTACATGAGGGGCTGGTTGGATGTGCGAACAGTTACATTACAGAGGGAGACATGGAGGTTAAACAAATGCAGATTGTAGCTCTGTCCCCTGCTGTACTGCACACCAGGAGTTCTGGAAAGAGCTTTACATTATTTATCTTCCAGCCACTTCCAGTTAGCACCGAGAGGCAGCTACCCTGCAGCGCGGTACTTCAACATACCTCAACATGACTTTCCTCCAAAATCGCAAAGGAAAGCCACCTTGCTAACAGCACACTAGGAATGCCCATCAGCCTCTGCTGCCATGAAGGGAGCACAATCTGTACTGAAACCAAGCCTGGCTATTAATCAGATTCATACCAGAAACTCAGACTGTTTATTTAGTGAAGTCATGGAAATGAAAAATGTGTAATGCAAAAATACCATTTGGGAAGAGTAGGGGAATTTTTCAGGCAGAGAATTTTCACAGTTATTCACCCAGTTTGCATTTATGCATTGACTTGGAGAGCTGCTGCTGCAGCAAGGACTGAGACTGGAGCTCTCAAAGCATCAACTGAGCAATCTTGAGCTGAAAGAAAGAGCTGAGAGATGCAAATTTGGAATGAGGGTGTTAACAGCTATATGCGGCCCAGCTAGTGCTGTAGGAGGGCAGAATACTACTCTAAGAGGCGTAAGTTCTCTTTTAGGTTACTTTAGGTTATGTACTGCAGGTACACTGCTTGCAATCGGCCAGCAGCATTGCTTTATTGGGGCTTACACACAACCCCCCTCAGCGATTGCATGGACAAGTAAGGACATCCTTATGGCTGCATTTAGCACATGCAGCAGTGTATAATTCATGCACAAAATATACAGGCTTTTGCAAATGAAACTGGTACCGGGATTTCCTCTTTGAAGGAAGAAAAAGTGAAACTGAAACCCGCTCAGGCTGAGGATCGCTCTGTCTGTGCAGAACCACATCTGTGCCTCCGTGCTGCTGGTGAGCAGGGAAGTGGCTGCCCCAGTTTTGACAAGCTCTGGTGGAGGTTTAGGTTCACTGAGAAATCATATAAACTCTGTGTTGCTTCTAAACAAGTAGATACATGGTAGGAAAGGAACAGAGGAAGCCTGCTTTATCTGTTCTGTTGTGGCTGAAACTGGAAGGACGGTCTGTCTTCTCTGGGGAAATTCCAATGCAGGATTTTTGCAAGGAGTTTTAAAGTGAGCTTTATAAGATCAGGTAGAAACTATGTTAAGGGACGTAGTGTAAATGGCTTCACAATAGTCTGAAGGAAAATCTAACTTCCATGAGTTGTGAGGGTGGTGAGGCCCTGGCACAAGTTGCCCAGAGAAGTTGTGGATGCCCCATTCCTGGAAGTGCCCAAGGCCAGGATGGATGGGACTTTCTGGTCTAATGGAAGGCGTCCCTGCCCATGGCAGAGAGGTTGGAACTAGGTGATCTTTAAGGTCCCTTCCATCCCAAACTATTTTACGATTCTATGATATCTGATTTGTGCATCTCATGTGTTGGAAACATTTCTAAGTGAGATTGTGATGAACTGCCTCATGGCTGGGTAATGGCAGCAGGGAGCCGACAGCATTACTAGTAAAAGATTAATGAGATGAATAAATCTTTAATCTTGGTGTTTATAGTCTGATTTGTTGCTCTTATTTTCACCTTACATCACCTAGCTCAGTGAAATGCCTTATCAATGAAAGCAGCCATTTGCTTAGAAGCTTGAAACAAAGATTTTTTTTCTCTTCAAAAGGCTAGATTATCAAGAAACTCCAAGGCTTGGCTTTTTGTTTGCAAAATAGGGAAGGAAAAGATGTCCTTTAATGGACAATTTAGGGAATTTAAAGGCTGAAGTTGTGTGGCTTGTGTTATGCAAGCAAGCAGACTTTTGCAATAGTCTTTTTTGCTTTTAAATCCATAAACAATTTGCAGCAGTTTTAGTTAATTGGGTCATAGCTTTTTTCTCCCTTGTAACCTATTAATTGGACTCCTATATATTCCTGCTGGCTCTAATTCTGCTTTTCTTGTCTGCTTCTAGCACATGATAAATAATCTTTATGTTTTGGCTTACCAGTAATAAAGTAGACCTGGTAATACCTAGTCATCTCACAAGAGTATACTGAAAGTTAACTACAATTTGAAAAGCAATCTTAAATCCTCTGTCTCTTAATTACTATGTAGTAACTGTACAGCACTGCAGCCTTAAAAATAATTTAGTATTGAGTTACTGGAGACATGAGCTCATTTTATTCCTAGTATCAAATTTTAGTACATGAAAATATTCCATTTAGTCTATTTTCTGGAATAGAGTACTTGTGACTGACTAATTAGCAGCAATTAGTTGACACTGATGTAGTTTAGCTAAAGCTTTATCTACAGTATATTTACTACAGTACTAAAGGTGCTTGCTGAAGATGGTAATGCATGTGGCAAAGAAAGGACTCTGCTGCCCAATCAATACAGTGGAAACAGCTCGGAGGCTTGAGAACACTTTTTCACATCATTTCTGGAGCTATAATTGACCAAATGCTATCAAAGGAAGTTGTGGTACAAAAGTCAGAATGAGAAGTTAGAAACATTTCTTCTGCTCACCAGGAGTGACGGTGGGAAGGGTCAGGGGAAGGAGAAATACAAGTATTCCTAGATATACATGAGTTTTAGTAACTCTTCAAAGGCGAAAAGTAGTGACACTAACATCAAATTAATAGTTGCATTATATCATTGTCTTTCATGTGATGAAGCTTACAGCATTCATGCTCCTGTGAGCACATCTATGCCAAATTTCTTTAATTTCATGCAAAATAAGCCTTGATATGAGTTTTGAGGTCTTAATTAAAATAAGCACAGAGGTACTTTTACTTCATTGGGAAATGATGAAACGACTAGGAGACAGAACACATCCAAAGCCATGGGGTGCTCTAGCTCCCCCTCTAGTGCCTCTGTGGATGATTTAACACAGGGGTCGATTTGTAAAAATGATTATTATTTGTATTTTTACCTGCCCCCAAGGCTGTGCACCCCACACTTGCTAGCGGCTGTACAGAGTGGGTGTCAGCTGCTGCTGATGATGGGAGGCTGACGCCCGGCTGACAGCCTTTTGCATGCACTCAGGCGTGGTTACAGGAAAGCTTCATGTAGGGGGTGTCCTGAAGCCTGGTCCTTTGATGGAAGGTTTAGAGTCTGTAAGGATTTTGGGATTTGGCCCAGCACAAATAACTGTCTTATAGCTAGGTGACCACTGTACAATGACCATAGAAGCTTCCCTGGGATGGACTATTCAGCTGAAGTACTTTAAGAGGCGTTTCCAACAGCCCTGCCCTAAATGTATCAATACCCAAAATGATGAGAGCTGCTGGGTAATCTTCTTGTAAAGAATTAAACCAACCAAGAATTTAACTCTCACTTGCAAAAGCGACCTTGGACTTGGAGACACTCAGGCATTTAGAGGGGTAGAAAGGCATCCACAGGTATTTTCAGCAACATACCACACTTAGTTTGCCATGCGGTGGAAGCCTATGACATTTTAGAATCCTACTAGGCATCTGCTTATCTACCTCAGTGTTTATGATCTTGACCTGTAGACACTAAGAGGTGTGCAAGATTTTCCACAAAAGGCTTTTAGCAGGAAATGCACGAGTCAAAACTATAGACTCTCTGACTTGCTAGTCAGCTGATACCCAGCCTTAAAGAGACACTTACGCGTTCAGTGCCTCTTTTTGATGGAACAGTTACTTGGGCAAAGGCAGTTCTGCTTTTAGGGATTTCTAATGCTGCTTCAGGTGGGACATATTGCATAGGATTTCTGATCCATTGTATGCCCCTCTTCGGCTGCTAAGGCTTTGATCCAGTATGTGCTTTCAGGGTTATGCCTGGTGCATCTTTCGATCCCATGAACAGTCCCATTGGAGGGACTGAACATCATCCTAAACAACGGCAGGGTGCTTTGCCCTGAGTTGGAACAGGTTTATGGGAGATAAGAGCTTAATTCCCTGCCTAGAAGAGGTAGCTGGACTCAGGTTTATGTTAATAAAATCCTCCTACAGAGGAGCCAAGCTGCTGGTGCTCCTTTGCTGCACTTTGAAATAAAATGTTGGACATGTTCCTTAGGACAGATTTCTGCCAGAAGATGATTCAAGGCTGTGAATGAGTGGAGACATTTTGTGCCTATTAAAGTACCACAACCCTGGCAAGGCAAAGCATTCGCGACAGGTTTCTTAGCACTTTCTAGGGCTTAGGTATGTGATCTACATGATTCAGGTCTAAAATGCTTTGGGACTTAGCCCTCTGAGTAGACACAGCTCACTCAGCACAACTACAGTTGTACAGTCTTGTTTGTGTATGTCATTAGATCAGCATAACAGCTACCCTGAACTGGTACAACCTATCATCATCCAATTCATCATCTGTCTACATAAGAAAATACCTATTTGGAGGTAACTGCATCTGTAACTACGGCAGGAAAGCTGAAGGGCAGCATGGTTCTTTGAAAAATAATTAGTTCTCTTAAATGTGGATTGTTCAGTGACCTTGGCAGTATTAATCATAGAATCATAGAATCAGCTAGGTTGGAAAAGATCTTTAAGATTATCAAGTCCAACCATTACCCCAGGACTGCCAAGACCACCACTAAACCATGTCACTAAGAGCCTCATCTATATGTTTT
>JANHGB010034818.1:0-15827 GCA_026283785.1 Coracopsis vasa
GAGACCTTTCACTGTGCTTTTTGCAACCGGATTTGCCTATCCCACATTGGCCTTTTTAGTCATCAGCGCACTTGTAGCAAGTGTGGGTAAAGCCCTTCCCAAAATCTTCGTTTGCGAAGTCAAGCCATCATCATTTTTATTGGTGGTAGCAGCAGTGGTTTGTGCTATACCTTAGTTACTGGACTGTTCTTATCTCAACCTGTGGGAGTTATATTCTTTTGATTTTCCTCCCCATCCCTCCGGGAGCTGGGGTTGAGGAAAGGGTGGGTGGATAGTGAGAGAACGAGCTACGTGGCTCTGAATTACTGACTGGACTTAAAACACGACACCTACCAACTCCTTGTGTACCCCCGGCCTACTTACCGGTGTGAGAAGCAGAAAAGGCTTGACTTTGTGAGCACTGCTCAGCAATGACTAAAACATCCCTGTATTAATAACACAATTTTCAGCAAAAAATCCAAAACATAGGGTTGTACCAGTTACTATGAAGAAAATTAATTCTACCCCAGACAAAACCAGCACAATAATCACACACACAAAAAAAATTCTAAAATTATTTTTCTCTACATTAACTTTGTGAGAATATTAAAAAATAGGAACATGATGCAACCTCTTCTAGAGCACCAGCTAGGGCAAGATTAAGCAAATTTCAGCTAGTTGCCTGAGATTGCATATGCATAAAAACATTGATGCCAATAGGGTGCCACAGGTATCAATGAAAACATAATCAGAATACAATGGTGCTGCACATTTGTAATTGAGGTATAATTTGCTGTGCAGAATCTTTATTATTCTATTAAAGGAAGGAATCAGATTGGCTTTCAGGTTGAGTTTGTGTGGCTGGCAGTTTTGGTTTGGTTTTTAATATTCATTGTTAGCAGTTTTAATACCATAATCATTGAGGCATAATTGAACAGAAAATTAAGTACTCACTTTCAAGGTAGGGCTGCATTTTAAAGAAACCTGCTTTGTGTCTGAGGGAAATTGCAGTAAATTTCATCCTGCAGAAACCCTGTTTGAGTAAAACATCTGCAATTTTAAAAGAGAAAGAGAGATCTTGTGGTATAGGAGAGAACTGTTTTTTTATAAATCAGTCATGTGTGAAGGAAATAATATCACTACCTCGGCTTTTAATTCAGTTTACTGGTATCTCTGCCTTATTGTGCAACTTTCATTGTGCAACTAATTGTGTTCCCCAGTCCTTCTAGCCTCCTGCTGCAAGGCAGCTTTCAAATGTCTGGGATGGGACAAGAAAAACTAGTTGGCTTTCTTACAGGTACTTTGTTTACACCTGTTTAAGAAAATACATTTATGACTTAAATATTTATGAAGTGCTGTGCTGAATTCTGAATTTGATCCTGGGCTCATCTAATCCAGTATCTGTTTTTTGACTACATACAGTACGGGAGACAATGACAAGATATCTGAAAGGCAGAGATGGTATAATCTAGTTTGTGAAGGACTCAAACTAAATTCCAGTGCTTAGAGGTTACTGCTAATGGATGAAGCTTGGTTTTTTTTAAAAGTCTCAATTTTCATAAGTCTGACTGTGATATCCTTTGCAGTCAATGGAGAATTTAATTAAATTACAGGAATATGATCAATAGCAGAAATATTTGTTTTGAAACTACTTTTCTTAATGCAAGGAGAATAAAAGTCTCAGTCTGCTGCTTTTTCCCTGATGCAAACTGAAATTTTAGTGACAAGTCCTCCTGTGGGTTATATTAATCAAATAATAGATTACAAGAGACACAGTAAAGGAGTGAAAGAAATAAATCCAGATTTACTTTCTTGACATTAATGTAATGATTTCTGACCAGCTCTTTACCCACTCCATACTACAATTACACGTAAAATCATATGTAACATCCTTACAGTAATAATTGTCTTCTCTGTGAATTATTTTCTGTAGTGAATGTCTTTTCTTGAATGTAACATAAAGACCTCAATTTATAAAGGCCAAATGTCAGGTTGGTTCTTACAAAACAGAATTAATTTTCTGTTATGCAGTGTGTAACTGCTACTGAGATGGAAATTTGCCTTTTGGTGCTAGGGTAAAGGCAGCTATCACAAAGATGTGGAGAGGAAAGTTTAGGAAGTGTTTGCTTTTGTGTTGCATCTGAGGACTTTTCCTTTAAAGAAAAATAACATCGTGTGAGTTGAAAATTATCTAAAATGAAACCTGCCCTTATTTTTTTTCTGCTTTTTCTATTTTTACCTTTTTCTATTTTAAAATATTTTTTCCTTTTCCTTTTCCCTCATTTCCTTTTCCTTTCCTTGTGTCTTCCTTTTCCTTGTCTCTTCCTCTCCCTTTTCCTTTTTCTGTTTTCTATTTTCTTTCCCCTTTTTGTTTTTCACTGTTTCTCCCGCAGAATAAAACTATCATCTGCTGCATGGTAGAATTCTAGTTGATAACTGGGGAGCTCCTAGGTATTATCATAATACAGATAAGAATATCAATGTTCTTGGAACTATGAGGAGATTATTTCTGATTAATGTTCACTATTGGGTAGTCTATTTTCTTGGTGGTACCTTTCCTCAAGAAACTTAATTTAGTCAAAGTCTGCAAAAGCACTGGTGCGAGGCAAGGGAAGGTAGGTCAAAGAGCTGTGTGCCAGGGCTGGGTGGCAGTGGAAGTCAGGGGTAGGGAGCGCACCCTGAAGTGGACCCCAGCAGATTACATAGCCTGCAGCTGTACTGCCATACTGTAGCCTCTGGCTCCTCTCTCCCACCCAGTATACCAGATGCATTTAATCAGTAGATCAAATATCATGTGATTCAGTGGTATCAGTGACACATTGTGGCAGCTGTAGGTCAGCCAAAGATCAGCCCATATTGTATAGCACTTGAAGCCACAAGGAACAGAAAAAAGACCATAGAACTCTGCTTCAAATGCATGAGATGTATCTCATACTAGCTAACAGCTCTTCATAAATCTTAGATGTGGTTGCCATTTCTCCACTAAATATAGTACAGATATTCCCTTTATGCAAAAATATAAACCAAGATTTGTAGGAAAGAGTGACTACACTTTGGAGGTTTTAGAATATGAGGAGTATACCCAATCTAAGAAGAGTGGTTGCAACTTTAGGAGTTTCTTCTGACTCAGCAGGACAGCAAACTACACCCAATTCAAACTACAGTGTAAATACTAACAAATGACTGGCCTAGCAGATGAAGGGAAATCAGTAGATATTGTTTACCTGGACCTTAGTAAGGCCTTTGATACTGTCTCCTATAAATACTTCACAGACAAGCTGTTGATATATGGGCTGGATATACAGACAGTAAGGTGGATTGAAAACTATCCGAATGGCCCAGATTGTGGTTATCAGTGGCACAAAGTCTAGCTGGAGGCTATTAGCTAGCTATGTAACCCAAGGATCCAGTCTGGTTCAATGTCTTCATTAATGATTTGAATGATGAGGCAGAGCGTATCCTCAGTAAGTTTGCTTATGACACAAAACTGGGAGGAGTGGCTGCTACACCAAAAGGTCATGCTGCCTGCCATCCAGAGGCTGTGACAGGCTGACAGGAATCTCAAGAAGTTCAATAAGGGGAAGTACAAAGTCCTGCAGCTGGGGAGGAACAACACCATATACCAGTATATGCTGGGGGCTGATTGTCTGGAAAGCAGCTTGGCAGAAAGGGACCTGAGTATTGTGGTGGACACCAGGTTGAACATAAGCAAGCAATGTACCCCTGTTTCCAAGGTGGCTAATGGTATCCTGGCATTTCAGTTCACAACAGATTGAGTATCGAAGAATGCCAGTGTTCAAGGCCAGGTTGGGCAGAGCTGTGAGCTACATGGTGTAGGCTGAGGCATCCCTGCTTGTGGTAGGGGGATTGGAACTAGATGATCCTTAGGCTCTTTCCAACCCTAACTATTCTGTGATTCTATGATTCTATGAAGTAAATTAGCAAGCGATGATTTTCTCAGTTTCATCGTGCTTATCATTTTTCACCTTAGCAACATTTTCTCCAAGAATTATTTGTGTGCTTCTTCTAATATACAGCTTATTTATATTTGCCCTTCCTATGCATTTCTCCTTTATACTTTACAAAGGCCAGAGCACATGAGAACTTCTCTCAAAATTTGCTGTCTGTACTTATGTCTGTATGAATCAGAGTGGGGGGAAAAACCCTTCTAGTTCAATCAACCAAACTTACTTCTAAGTATAAATGGCTAAGAGCAGTAACAGTAGAAAGATGGAAAAATCTTTGTAGGAGCACTGCAAGGTCATCTCATCCACTCTTTTGATACAAAACAGGATTCCTTACGTTTATATAATTCCTAGTGTATATTTGCTTAATCCTTTTTTAAAACCCTCAGTCACATGCGCATTAGAGTCACTCAGCCAACTATTCTTATGTTTTACTTTTCTTACCTTTAGAAAGTCTTTTTAAATATTCAAACTTTTTTTGATGCAATTAAGCCTGTTATTTCCTTGCATATATGATAAACACAAAACCCATTACTCCTATGGCCTTTGAAACTATATTTCTTTAATTGTAAACCTTGCTTCTTTAGGATAAATATTTATTTCCAATTATTTCATGGGGACAATGTTTGTTCTTTTTTATTTAGGTTGTTTTTTGTTTGGTTGTTGTTTGGTTTTGGTTTTGGTTTTGGTTTTGTTGTTTTGGTTGTTTTGGTTTCTTTTTTTACCTGGACAGCACTTCAGCATATAACATCTGTCCTAAAGTGGATGAAATACTCCAGTTGGGAACCTACTTTGGGGAATGGAGAAAAACTTCATGACTTTTCCAGGAAAAGTTCCTCTTTCTGTCTATTAGAAGACATAGCTGTACTGCAGTCATTAACATTATTTTGATTTACCACACCTAAGTTCTGGCCAATAATCAATACAAATGATTTAAAACATTTCCAAAGGCAGCTTAATGATTTAACCACATCTTGACCATGTGCTTATTTCAATTGTATCATTTGTGAAACTTAGTTTATACACTACATGTCAAATTGTAATGACAGGGCAATTTCCTGATTGTCATTACATGCAACAGGCAGAAACATTATTTATGAACAATCTGCAATCTTTAACAATTATATTAACACTGCTAGTCATTAACTAAAAGTAGATTGGATGGAAGCCTTCAGAACAATTCTACTTATGCCACAATATGATGTTCTTTAATCAAGTTCAAGCGGGGAAGGGGGGCTGGTAAATCATAGAATGGTTTAGGTTGGAAGGAACCTTAAAGATCGTTCAGTTCCAATCCCCTGCCATGGGCATGGACACCTTCCATTAGACCAAGTTGCTCGAAGGCCCATCCAACCTGGCCTTGAACACTGCCAGGGATGTTTAATTTGTGTAAATAAGTCGTTAAAATACTTGCTGCCATCTTTAGGTGAAAAAAGAGAACCTTTTAAAATAGTGTATCTATTGGCTTCTTTAAAGAAAATTTGAAGCATTTCAATAAAGAGCAACCTGTTCTGTGTGATAAAGTTACTTTTAATGTTAAATATGGTCAATTTTTGTAATATGTAAATTAAATCCCTCTCAAAGAGTTTTGGCTTTGATAAAAATGCAGATTGTCTGTGATTTTAAAAAAGAAGCCTAATAAAATTGGGCTCAGGACTTCTAATGACTTTGCATAGCTTTTTCATTTGTTTGGGTTTGGTGAAATTTTCAAGTATTAAATGTTGACTTACACTCTGTAAAATCCTATTGAAAGAGAAATTTTTAAAGCATGGAGATTGTTAGAGATGAAACTTGAACAAACATCAGTTTCTAATATGCTCCAATTTTTAGTTCTGTAAAGAATATCCCTTATTTAAAGGATTAAATCATAATATCGATATGCACTAAGAATTTAATCTAGATGACAGTTATGGGAATCTGAATGCTGACATAAGTATTTACACTGTCTATCTATTTTGTAACTTTCATTACTGTTTGTGTCCCCACTTTTTGTGGTGACTCTGTTAAATTAGTTTTCAAACAAATTCTCAGACCTCAGCTTTTTATATTGCAAGGCTACAATTTCAGTGCTACCTCAAGCATCAGGTTGCAGCCAAGCTAACGCATCTAACAGTGCCTTAGCTGTGCTGATCCTAACAAGAACAGAGGGAAAGAAGAGAGCCTGGGAGATCAGTGGAGTTCTCTCTTTTCTATTTATGCTAATTATGTTCCTGTAACATCACTGTTGCACGACTGATGTCACTCCATTATCTCAGAAGCCTCAAGAGTTATCCTCCTCTCTTGCTTTCCTGGAAAGGAAAAAAAAGGATTATTTATCTCATTATTCCCTGCCAACAATTTATTCTTGTGAATGTTTTCCATTTTCATAATTTAAATCTCCTATTTCCTAGCTGTGATCTTTCTGACATTTTCTGGCTCATGGATTTTTGCAGTTATCATTTTTTTCCAGTCTTCATTACCATTTTCTTCATTCTAAACAGTTAAACTTTGTAATACTAATACTTACTGTCTTAAAATAGCTACAATATAATTCTAAATAACAGTCACATTTTTTCCTGGGACATTAACCTGCATAAAATCTTGGGCAGAGGTATCAAATCTGGTATCAAGTGAAAGCATTCCTATTGTTTATGAAGAAATTATACTGAATTTATACATTGAATTATTGCCTTGTCTCCTCCATCAGTTAGCTACTTCTTGTTTGTATCTTGGAAGACCTTGTGTAGCATACATACTTTTGCATATAGCAGCATCCTTATTTTTTGTATGATTTTTTCAAGCACTAACCATACTCTGAAATCAAGACAGTTTTAATACAATTTTTGTTGCAAAAAATTTTAGTCCATAGTCTTACAATGGATTTTATCTCTCCTATGAACTGATTACAGGTGCTTGTTGTTTGAAAGAGAAGACAGAGTATATGGATGATCAGAGGAGAGGATTGATTTTTTTAGATTTCTATGACTAACAAGTCTTGCTTTCACAGGAATAAATATCTATATAAGAATATTTGAACGGAATTAATATTTTGACTGGTACTTTTTAGGAAGGTGTACTACCTTAGCAGGAGAGTTAAGCAGTGAAACTTTTCATATAGACATGTTTTTGTAAAAAGGGATTTCTTTAACCAGCTGTAAAGGTATCTGAATAGTATCTGAACAGGATCCTTTTCTTCAAATTAAGATACCTGGTACTTTGCCAATTGCAATGCTATTTATCTTAATACCAACAAACTAATGAATTGCTCTGATCCATACATTCAAACATCTTCATTTTGATGTTGTCAGTATGTGTATCTGTATAAACACACATATGATGGATATAGATATGCAGATGTATCGATAAAATTTCCTTATAATCTACATTAGTTTTGCAAAATGTTTCCTTCACACGTTCTAGAATCTTCATGTTTGCTTTATGTTCACTTGAGTTATATTTGTCTTCACATAGAAAATTTCATTTAATTAAACGTAAAATGTACTATAAACTGAAAGTTTCTATTGTGAACCATGAAGGTTGCATAGTGGTTATTTTAGAACAGCTGGCCTGATATATGGAAGTCTTGCTTAATTATAAAGAAGTAGGCTCTTCACATTAAACAGTGTATGACCAAACAAGCTGCCTTCATTTGACTTTTCAGATAGCTGAAGCTGAATGCGAAGGCAGCTAATTGCCTTGGGGACCTTTCTCTGGCAAGTAGCCCATTGGTACTCTTGAGGGGTGGAGAGGCTTCACACACAAAGCTTAAAAGCATCTGGGCTGCTGTTGTGCAGAATGCTACTGCTGACAGATTTACCATCTGTCTTTGAGAAAGACAACAGTTTTGGGAGCCCAGGTATTACCATTTTTCAGTAGAAAGCCCTTTGTCAATCAAAACTTCCTCATTAGAGTAGAGAGCAGAATTTAAATTATAGTTAAGTGCACTAAGTAAAAAAAAGACTATCAAGACATTAGCTTACTTTTATTTTGTATGGCTAGATGAAAAATCCCATAACATTACGAAACAACAAATTGTAAAAATATTTATATTATCCATCAGCTAAATTTTCTCTGTGCAGATAGTTTTACAGATGTACCAACAGTAACCATGTCCATATCCCTACAAGAAAGAGTTATGTTGCAATGGCACAGAATAATGAATTCATAACATATACCATAATATGTTAGGTAATTCAGATATGTATTTTTGTAGATTATCTGCGATTTTAAAATGTAATTGCTTTCATTCCTAAATTTGTAGCCAACAGAATGGATTGCATCTTTCTTACAAGGGAACTTCAAAGCTCCAACCATAGGAAACAATGTGCAGTCATCCCTATACACTTTCAGGTATACCTGCCAATACATAAAATTACAACTGTGCCTTTTACCTAGTGTAATTTTAAGAGAACTGATCAAAATTAGGAACAAAATACAGATTTTTTTCTAAAAAGCTGTGTGTTTTCAGCACACAAATGCACATATATAAACATATGCAAATACATATCTAATTCAATATCTACATGCCTGATGACATGCACCTCAGCAATTCATAAAACTGTTAGGAATGGAATTATGGGTTCTATAAACAGTACTGTTTCTTAAGCCTGCAAATGAGTCTATACGTTTCCATTAGACTTTAGTGCCTTCCTGAAAAATTTTTAAGGAGTTATGCCTAATTGCTCTCACTTCATTGCTGTTGCTGACCACTGTGTACTGGATGTTAAAAGGCAGTAAATATTTACTTTGTGTCCCATGTTCTTAAAAGCCAGGTTTCAGTTTAATGTGAGCATAGAAAAATGCTAAATAGATTACATAGTTATTCTACACTTGTATTTAAACACAGATTTATTTATATATATGTGTGTGTGTGTGTATATGTGTGTGCATATTGTTTGTTGCACATATAGGAAGCTGGATGCAGGTAGCTGTTGTAAACATTTTGTATTTTTTTGTGAGAAATTCTCATGTTTACTTACCCCAAGTACTTTACCACAAATCTAGAGGGACAGATGAGGAATATATTCCAGTATTTTACTTCAAGTTCTGTGGCTGCAAAACACTAAAAAAAGTGCTTCTCCCTCTATACACATGCAGTATAGAAAAAAAACATTGCCAGATGTAGGAAAGGATGCAGTTTAGTAATGAGGCCTCAAAAGTCTACCCAGCATGTTGACATGGTGCCACTATGAAGCAAAAATTACAGATTTATTACACTAGTCTGATGATTACAGCTCTCCCATGAAAATAGGAGTCTTATTTTCCAGTTGTGTTTTCTAGGATTGTTTCTGTATTTCAGTGAAGAATGCTTGCACTCTAAGCTTATGGTTAAGACATACATTTAGAAGATAGATAGAAAAAGTTTAATCGAATGTTCCAGTGCTGAGGAAGGCCCTGAGTTTAAGTGCCCTAATGAAACACATCTTTACCACTGGCCAAGTTTTAAAAGAAAAGGGAAATTGGCTTCTCTTCTCCCAGGGAAACAGCTTCATTTTTCACTTCACGGGAAAGGTTCAGGACTTCAAATTCCAACCTAAAATATACCCTGAAATATACCTTAATGTAAACCTTAGAAAAACCTAAATTATTCAGATTAAGCACTGTATCATCATCAAAAGGAGCTAAGTGTGGGCTCATTTTTCGTGTTGAGATACTTTCAGTACAGTTAGATCATGTACTTCCATACTCTGTTGCAGTCTGCAGAAGTGATATACCAATGTCAAAAAGAAGTGTGAGAGTCAAAGAATGTGCTCTCTCCATCATTTCCTGTTCTCCAGTTTAAGATATCCCTGGTTCAGCATGCTGACTGCTATGAATCTTTTGCTTGAATGGATAATTTCCTCCAGGCACAGCACTGAAAGTTTAGTCAGAGCTTTGAGTTCCAGGCTGGTGGCCACATGCCAAAATACCTAACTCTTAATCTCTCTCTCTCTTAGCTTTCCATTACTGAAATGGCAATCACAGTGTTTCCCGACTTTAGAGAGAGTAAATGTGTTATTAGTAATCTCCTAGTTTCCACAGTTACAGAGATCAAATAAGAAGATATATAAAAATTCTCTAGCGTAACAAATTAAAATGGGAATATATTCATATTCTGGAAGGGATCTTAACCACAGCATTTTAGTCATGTATAGGCTATAAGTCCCACTTTAACTCAAGTGTGTTGGTCTAGTTAAATCACTGTAAATCTCTGTGAGCATATGGAATTTAGTTGTTTACTGACTTATGACGAGTGTGTTCGTGAAAACGCCCTCTTTAGCTTTCCTTACTCATCTAAATAGCAAAGCAAAAAATAATTAACTCAATGCCATATTTGTGTACAGCTGAGGTATAATTTGGGATTATGTAGACTGGACTTCTTAAAAAATGGAAATGCTTACATTTATACCAGGGATACAGGAGTCCACCTCTAATCTAGAGATTTGCCTATATATAACTGAGGGCATAAAGTGAAAAAAAATGAGATAAAATAGGTAAAACTGAAAGTAGCATTTGGCTTCTAGATGGTAAGAAGAATTTTTTTGGGTGTCCACAGGCTAATGAGTAGGACTAGCAAACAGAAGACTCAATCAGTGTAAGTTAATTAAGGTAGAATCCCTCACTTTGCCATTTTGGTCTGTAAAGTAGAATCAAATTTAAGTATTCTAGCAACTCATTGTGATATGAGCTGTGGCTACACCAAGGCTGTTAAATATTTCCTCTGGGGACATCTTCAACTTCTCAAGTGCATCTTACAGAAAACCGTGGTAATCACAGCAAAATCACGCTTTCTGTATATTTTACAGGCTGTAAGACTTCTATGTAGATTTTGTAGGAAGGTTGTCAATAAATTGGTTGAAAAGAGTATTTCTAAAGATCACTAAGATCCTAAATAAATACCTGTGATTCAATGCACATCTGATGTTCCTTCTGCAAACCTTAAGAAATTTTTTTTTCTTTCTTACTATGTTTTTATATAATACACTTTTTTTTTTTTTGACTGTTTGCATGTTTTCTCTGAAGATAATAACTCAGATCCTGAAGGTGCATGGTAAAGATAAAGTGCATTTCAAGGAATGGGAGAACCATGGGGATTTGCAAACAACTATTTATAGCCTTTGACACACTGTTAATGTAAGCTGCCAATGGCACAAAGGCATGATTCCAGAATTCAAACGTCACGGAACATAACTAGGCTATAAATCTGATTGTCTAGGTCCAGCTGGAGTGTTGGACCCAAGAAGAGAGGGTAAAACAGCTATTAAATCAGCTATCTTTGAAAGTTTCCTCAAGTTAGGCAAAATAATCTGTTGTCTTTTCATGATTCTGTTGGTTTGACTACAGTAATCATGAGCAAGCCACGATTTTTCTCCTGTTTCTTCCTACTACCAAGATAGTGCCTACATTATTTCACAGTTCTTTTGTATACAAGTGAGTGCCAAGGCAGAAATTGCTTTTCTCTGTTTTTTGGTTGGATTTTTTTGTTTGTTTGTTTGTTTTTTCCTTCGAGCAAGTTCTCTTCTGTCAGGGGAATTCTTTCATATCCAAGTAGGGAATTGTCACAACACTTAAGTTGTTCCCATCTATCTTAACTATCTGTATGACATTTAGCCTACTCCCCCATTGACACATTGCTGCATTGTCTCGACATTATTTAATTTATTCTTCATTAAGGTCAGTTGAAGCAAACACAAGAACAATGGCTACATTGTGATGTTACTTTCGAGCTCCAGCTCCTATTCAACTCAGATTTTCCCTATTCTCATGTTGCTTCATGGTGGCTTGTGTCACGGTTAAAGTGGAGAAGCCAGAAAAGAAGGAAACTTCTTGAGAAAGCAAGCATTGAATCAACTCTAGACCCCACCTACAATTGGTATAGACACTATTGACTGGACCCCATTATGTGATAGGTAAATACAAGTCTGCATTGGGCCACAGCCAATAAAAGTTTTGTAAATGGAGGCAGATACATTGATTGCTGCAATCTCTCATCCACAGTGAGATGTATATAGGAATTTGAAGACAATTAAGTATCCAAATGTCTTTTAGCTGCTGTTTAACCTCAAAGGGACTCTAAAATGAGCAGACATACAGCTTTCTGGTTTGGTGCATGCTCGGTAGAGTTTCAGCATCAGCAGCTCTGAGCGGATTGATATATATTTCACTTGTCTCCCAATGTCTCCCAGTAGTCTTGCAGAATAAATATTAATCTTTCACACCTGCATACCCCAGAAATCATGTTTGTTACAAAGTACAGAAGATAACTAACCTTTTTTAGGAATGGTTTGGTGGTTAGACCACAGACATGGTGATATGGTGATTTGCATTTTGTGTTTTTCTGTAAATAACAGTACAGTGGAGGAATATGACCCAGGCTGGTTTTTATATAATACTCGGGGCATGAATGGGGAAAATGCCTGTCCTGGAATATCTTCTCCAAGAAAGAGCGCTAAAATGATTCTAAGGATTTGGATATAAGACTTTCTTCCAAGAAAGGGACTTTCTATGTTCAGGGCAATACTGCAGTAATCTCTACTGCATCATACCAGAATAAAATGAAACATGAGGTTGTACTGGTGCAGGCAAAAACCCCACAGTTTTTGTTATAAGATTATGGAAAGACCAACAGCCTAATTGGTTAGCCTACTTAAAAATTAATAGTTGTGTGGAATGATAGAACCATCTCACAATACCATGTATCGGTGAAGCACTATCCTGGCAAGATGGGTTTGGATTCTTTCAAATTTAAAGCTAGTAGTCCTGGGTGCTCTGATTATCTTATCTGACACTATTGCATCTTTCTATGTTTTGAAAACAGAAAGCTCTTGGGCTCCAAAATTCATGAGAAGGTTGAAGATTATGAATCTTTGATGGAGCCCCTTTCTCAAAGTGGATTCTGCAAAGGGGCCAGCTGCATGAACACTGGGTCCAGCAGCATAGATTTAGCCTTATATGACTTGTTCGAAACCATAGGGTGAAACAGGCAACAGTGCTCCTCAGCCCTCTTGAAACTTTTTTGGATTGCACATACAAAAGTTATTAATTTTTATCAATGTTAGCCAGAATTTTTAACACTGAGACAATGCTATGTCTATTTGAATTCTGTTAGAATTATTAAATCAAAGTGCATCTTTAAAATATGTATGCAATAATCTGTGTTCTCAGACACCACTTAAACTGTTGGATATTTCCTATGGATAGTGAATCTAGTTGAGAAGTAAATAGAGAAATTGTTTTATTTCTCCATTCAGTTTTCTGGGGTTTTTTTTAAATGACAACTCTGATATCAACAGTGAAACCTGTTCTACCCAGCCATTTCATTTTCTCCTCAAGGACTGCTCTCTGAGTGATGTGCATGTAATTAGCTTCCATTAGTACTAATAAGAAATCAGTGAGCACACAAGAAGGGAGTAAATGTCTTTGCAATACACAGTGTACCCTTAGATAGTTATGCCTTAGTCCAAAATATATTTGAAAATAATGTGGGGGATAAAAGGATGCAGAATAAAGTGGAAAATTTAGAGATAAAGTGCTAATTCTTGCATGACAGCAGCTCAGCTGGGGTCATGAAAGAATACGGGACATGATTATGACGTGTTAGATTTGGAGAACATGTAAATAATAAATATTCTCAGCTATGTATTATAGGATGTTAACAAAGCATGTATTTCAAATTAAGTTTTGATTTTATCTGCAACTTGTCTGTATTCAATCTAAATTTACTGGAAAGTAAAAAAAAAAAAACAGAAAAAACAAAAAAAACCAACCAAAACCCAACAAAACAAGCAGCTCTTTTATATTTAATCCTATTAACAATTAGCATTTAAAAGAGCACTGTGAACACTACCCTCAAAAATTATGACATATATGGTTATAATTCATGGAAGACATGAGGCCCAGAAGCTGAAGACATGCTCTGTTATAAGCCCATTATAACTTTGTAAAGAAGAGTAATAAATGTCTGTATTCTCACTGTTTTTAAGCAATGTGTTAAAATCAATATTCTCATCATCTGAAGGCTTTATGTGATTGTTTAGGTATCAGAACCTTACTTTTCTGCATATTTGGTGAACATTTTAATATATCTACTTCTAATGCCTGCAATTTGATTGGAAGTAACTATTTTTTTTCTCTTTGTCTAAGACAAAGAGAAGTGTTGTTAGTGTTTTCTGTGTCTTTTCCAAGGAGTAACTGAACTTCATGTTGCATGAAACATAAAATCTTACTGAATATAAGGTTGTCTGGGACATGGTTGCTGCTCATCCACAATGAAATTTCTGCTGACGGTACTCATGTGCAGTCATATTCTCATGAAATGAATGTTTGCAGCATGGATGTTGCATCCATCTTCAGGAAGGGTGAAAAGAAGAATCCAGGGAACTACAGGCTGAACAGTCTCTTATCTAATGGCTGAGAACTCCTCAAAGTCTTTTCCAGCTATATGAAGTATGAGAAGTAGATTAGGAACAGCCAATATCAATTTACCAAGGGCAAATTATGCATCACTAGCCTGATTGTCTTGCCTGGTGAGATGACTAGCTGCAAAGCTAAAGAAAGCAGTGACTGTTGCTTACCTTGACTTTAGCAAGGACTTTGACACTGACATAATATTGTTACAGGAAGATCAATGAGATGTGGACTAATAAGTGGACAATAAATTGGTTGGAATACTGGCTGGAGCATTGGGCTCAGACAGCTGTGATCTGCTATGCGAAGTCCAACCAGTGGCTAGTTACAGGTGATGTCCTTCAGTGATGGCTGCGGGTGCAGTAATGTTTGACACTTTTATTAAAGACCTAGATGATGGAATAGAGTGGGATCAGTGAGTTCACTGTCTCTAAAAAACTGTGAGGAGAGATCAGTTCTCTGGTAGATAGACGTGATGCAGAGCCTGCATCTTGTAAGGAATAATGCCCTGCAACTGTTCTGGCTGGGAGTCAACTTGATGGAAAGCAATTTTGCAGAAAATGGTCTGTGGGGTCCTGCTACACAAGAATTTGAATGTGATTCAGCAGTCTGCCCTCAGTGTAAAAAAGACCAACCACCTGCTGGGCTGTATTAACAGGAGTGCTGCCAGGAGGTCCAGGGAAGTGATACTCCCTCTCTACTTAACATCTACTGTGAAATCACATATGGACTAGTGACCTGTTCTGGGTTCCTTGTACAAGACAGATATGGGCATATTGGAGCAAGCTCTTTGAAGAGCCTCCAAAATGATTACAAAGTGGAGATTATACATGTTCAGGGAGACAAGGGAGAAAAATCTTTCTCTATGAGTATGGTAAAGCACTGGAACAGGTTGCCTGAGAGGTCATGGAGCCATCCAAAACTTGTCTGGATATGGCCCTGGGCAACCTGCTTTTACTGGACCTGTTTTGAACATGGGGTTGCACTAGCTGTCCATGGAGGTCTGTTCCAACCAGTATGATCCTATGATCCAAAAGATAGCTCAATGGTGGACGTGACCAATAGAGAAAAATGATGAAACTTCTGACCGCAGTATCCAGAATAAGAAATGTAAGAGTCTTCAATCTGCTCCTTATTCCTCATATACCCTTCTACCTTCTTATTATGCTTTGCAGACAGACAGAACTTATTTTTGAAAGCTGTAACATTTTACTAATTGAAATACGCCAACTCAATGTCATATGCAGACCATAAATAAAACAAGTTTCATATGTAGACCATAAATAAAACAATAGTATATTCATATGACGGGCTGAGAAAGTTGGGGCTGTTTAGACTGGAGAAGAGAAGGCTGAGTGGAAATCTCATAGCAGCCTTCCAGTATCTGAAGGGGGCCTATAAGGATGCTGGGGAGGGACTCTTCATTAGGGAGTGTTGATAAGACAAGGGGTAACGGGTTAAAACTTAAACAGGGGAAGTTTAGATTGGATATAAGGAGGAAGTTCTTTACTGTGAGGG
>JANHGB010034822.1:0-18348 GCA_026283785.1 Coracopsis vasa
CTGGAGAAGAGAAGGCTGCATGGAGACCTCATAGCAGCCTTCCAGTATCTGAAGGGGGCCTATAAGGGTGCTGGGGAGGGACTCTTCATTAGGGACTGTAGTGATAGGACAAGGGGTAACGGGTTAAAACTTAAACAGGAGACGTTCAGATTAGATATAAGGAAGAAGTTCTTTACTGTAAGGGTGGTGAGGCACTGGAATGAGTTGCCCAAGGAATCTGTGAATGCTCCATCCCTGGTGATGTTCAAGGCCAGGTTGGACAGAGCCTTGGGTGACATGGTTTAGCATGAGGTGTCCCTGCCCATGGCAGTGGGACTGGAACTAGATGATCTTAAGGTCCTTTCCAACCCTAACTATTCTATGATTCTATGATTCTATGATCTGTGCAATATATATCCTGGGTACCCCTCCTTAGTGTTCTTGACAATAGAGACCCTGCAATAAATTGCCTTTTGATTAACTAGAAGTGCAGTAACTTTTACCTGCACTGCAGTAGATTAAATTACTTTTGAAATCTGTAAAAGATTTCCAGCACAGTAATTAAGATTTAATTTGTCCATTTAGAATGCATCTTGCTGACAATTTCCTGTCATTTCCATCTCAACCGAAAAAAAATATTTGCAAGGAGAGATGTTAACTGAGCAAATAAACTGGACAGTACTGGCTGACTGGAAGGATTTTCTGTTCGCTTGTTTGTTTGCTTGTCTGTGTTTTTTCTTTAAACAGTAAAGAATAGAGACATACAGTGTAGCTCACTATCATACCATCTAATACCAGGACAACCTTGAAATGTTAGTGGGTGACAGTACAAGCACCCTTGAAGTGGCTTTTGCTGCTTCTTTGGGACTATGTACTACATTTTAATGCTGTCTGAATTGCTTATTAACTCCTATTGATAGGTCCACTCAGCTTGTATCTCAGTGTTGGTCTGATGCTTAGCATGTGCTGTATAAGCACAAAAACCTGGTAATACCGATAACACCTCAGGCTGCATTATCAAATGATATGTTCCTTTTCTAAAGAAGAGAAGTGTTTGCCTATGGCAACAGCATCACCTGCTGTTGGATGAGGAAGTAACAGTCTCATTTCCTGAGGCATTTGCCTCACTCTGTATTTTATTTTTCAGGGTAAATGATGTGAATTTGCAGATCAGGATTAAACTGTATAACTGTGATTTTTTATAAAATATAGCCATATGCACATAAGTGTGTCAGTAAATATCAGTTCGTGTGTTGGGATCTCTTTATTATTTATTTATTAATAACTTTAATCATTATTCATAAACATTATTGTATGATTTTTAATAAAACTGTAGTATGTGCCATGATATTTTAAAATTTAACAATATCTCTTCTCCCATCAGAATATGACTATAAAATACACTTTCTAAGGGATCTGATTTATTTTACAACTTCTTTTATTTTGCCTAGACACCTATAGCTTCCAAGGATATCCAAAGATAGTTATTTCCTTACATATCACAGAGCCAAAGTGTTGATTAGTATCTCCAACTCTGAATCACAAAACCAGTAATTTTAATTCTTCCTTTCTTCTTCACTTCTTTCCCAAATTCAAATAGCTTAGAGCTGTCATTCTGCTCCATCTAGCAAGGCTTTCTGTGATTTAGTGCCCATATACTGCCCATATATGCCCATATACATGCTATGATGTCATGCATTCACTGCTGCATGTCATGGGAAAAAATAATAGGAAACTACTTTGCTAAACATCTTACTTACAACATCGTTAGGCTTGTGAATACATAGTAATGTATAGAATAAGCTTAAAAAACTGTGGAAATATGAGTAGAAAAACCATTTGCAGATGTGTGCCAAATGACATTGAAATTAAAAAAAGAATAAGTAATTGATAGTAAAGAGCAAAGTCCTTCATCTGTGTCCTGCAGTAAATGAACAGAGAGAAATTAATGCAGAATTAGTACTGACTTCTTTTGAAGCATAATACAATCGTGTTGAGATTTGCTTTCACTTTTGTGTACCTTGTTGGCTGAGAGATTTTTAACAAGGGATTCTAAGTTCAGAAAGAGCAACATAATGGTTGGAAGAATTAGGTAATGGGGAAACATTAGAAGATTCTAATTGTATAAATTGGCAATGAAAACTCTAATGAGATTTATGAGAAGAGTCTAAAGCACTTGAGTAAATAAACCCAACAGTAGGAGAATTAATTAGCTCCTGCAGGTGTGGTACAGCTATGCTTAATTGGATGACCTCAATAAAAGTGAAAATTTAGGTGGAATACTGGCAAGAGGCCCTTTGGGTCTAGTCATTAGGCTGAGAAATAACAAAGGGAAAACGTAATAACCCAGCTGATCACCAGAAAACATATGGTGTTGCAAAGTAATCTTATTCAACATAGTATATTTCTAAGCATCTATTCTGTGAAAAGCAGACCATTCAAGAATGGATGCAAAGGATGGGATTCTTCTTATGTGACGTAAGGCTGTCTAAACATTAGGTTAGTTCAAACTGGTCATCCCATCTGTTCTGCTGTTAAAGGAGTGAGGTGCTTACAGAACACAGTTCATCCTTAACTAAAATCTGATTTGCCTTCTCTCCATCTGGCATAAAAGGGGAGCTGATATGTCTAGCTCTGCCATTAAGATGGCTAAATTTTTATAGTATGAATTCTAGCTTGAAAAATGATCACATGAAAAATCATCAGTTGAGCAGGGTCATGATGTTTCAAAAGTGACTTAGGATACCTTAAAATAAAACTCTGATGTGACAGAAAATAAGCAGGTAGCTTAAGAAAATTTATTAGCATCTAAATCCTGGTGATAGAGGAGGAAAAAATTAGGAGCCTTCTTGGACTATTTTATTGAAATTTCCCTAGAAGACAGACTGACTATAAACCCATGCACTCATTTTTATCCTCTTTACAGGACTCACCATCAGGTTTTTCTTAGTTACTTCCTTGAGGTTTATTTCTCATTTATGGTGATAGTTGTATATGAATTCATCTTCACTAAAATAGGTATGGAAAGGAAGGAAATAACTGACAGTAGCAAACATTTGTCAGGCATTTACATCAGAAATGCTGCAGTGAATGTTTTGGTGATAATCCATCCTGTTTAAAACACACAAAACATTTTTGATCTTGCCTTCAGTCAAACCAAGCTTGATTTTATTACTTTACAGATTTTCCCTTAAGTTATTATTCTTGTTATTACTATTATAATCATCATCACTTTTGCTATCACTACTATTAGTATATTTACTTTATACTTCTGATTTCTGTGTATCCATGTGAACATCAAGCCCTATTCCCTCTGGTTGATATTTAAAACCCCTGTATGTTACATGAGTTTGTGTGGAAACCAGGTTTTATCTAGTTTAAGCATTCCTGGGTCCCTCACTACACCAGGGGAATTTCCTTCCCTTGGTAGTTGTGTTAGTAGCCAGGCTTACCATGCTCTGATTTTTTATTATTTTGTTTTTGTTTTGGTTTTTGTTTGGTTTTTATTTCTGATCTAAATCTCCAGAAGGTACAAATTCTAACTGGATTAAGCTGATTCTGCTTTACATCTTTATCCCCAGTGCCTCTCTGCTTACATTTCCAAGGAAACAGGAGATGTTTTACATGGCTTTTTCATGCTTTATTTGGTGGGGTTCTTAAGTAGTGCTGCAGTAAACCACCAGGTGGTAAATATTTTTCTTCCTTGACTGCAGCTCCCTTATAACACTTCTGTTAGGCAGATGTGCAGAGAAGCCACATAACCCAGCTGTGAGTGGCCCAGAACTCCTTTACAACTAAACCCTTTACTTCTAAGGTTTATCGCCTTGCACTTACAAACACTAAGTTTCTTACACTTGTTAACATCAACATCTTAGTTTGTCCTAAAGGACAATAGATTTCTTAGGTTTTCCTTCACAAAGGACGTGTGGGAAAATGGGGGGGATCAGGCCCAATTAGCAGGGATTCATAAAGTGTAGGTTCTGCTTGACCAACCTGATCTCCTTCTATAATAAGGTGGCTTGCCTGGCTGATGAGGGAAATGCTGTGGATATTGTCTATTTGGACTTTAGTAAAGCATTTGACACTGTCTCCCACAGCATTTCCCTGGAGAAACTGAGTGCTCATGGCCTGGATAGGAGGATTCTTTGCTGGGTTAAAAACTGGCTGGATGGCAGAGCCCAAAGAGTGCTGGTAAATGGTAACACATCTTGTTGGCGACCAGTCACTAGTGGTGGCCCTCAAGGCTCGGTATAACGGCCAGTGTTGTTTAATATCTTCATTGGTGATCTGGATGAGAGAATTGAGTGCATTTGAGCAAATCTGTGGAGAACACTAAGTTGTCTGGGAGTGTTGATCTACTGAAGGATAGGGAGGCTCTCAGAGGGATCTGGACAGGCTGGATCAGTGAGCTGTGGCCAATGATATAAGGCTCAACAAGGCAAAGTGCCAAGTCCTGCATTTGGGCCATAACAACCCCATGCAACGCTCCAGGCTTGGGGAAGAGTGTCTGGAAAGCTGCTTGGTGGAAAAGGACCTGGGGGTGCTGATCGGTGGCTGAACAAGCCAGCTTGTGCCCAGGCAGCCAAAAAGGCCAGCGGCATCCTGGCCTGTATCAGAAATAGTATAGCCAGCAGGGCCAGGGAAGTGATCATCCCCTGTACTCAGCACTGGTGAGGCCACACCTCAAATCCTGTGTTCACTTCTGGGCACCTCGCTACAAGAGAGACATTGAGGTACTGGAGCCGGTCCAGAAAAGGGCAACAAAGCTGGTGAAGGGTCTGGAGAATAAGTCCTAGGAGGAACGCCTGAGGGAACTGATGTTGTTTAATCTGGAGAAGAGAAGGCTCAGGGGTTACCTTATTGCTCTCTACAGCTACCTGGAAGGAGGTGGTAGTGAGGTGAGTGTTGGTCTCTTCTCCCAAGTAACAAGTGATACGACAAGAGGTAATGGCCTCAAGCTGCATCTGGGGAGGTTTAGATCGGATATTAGGAAATATTTCTTCACCAAAAGTGTGATCAGGCACTGGAACAGGCTGCCCAGGAAAGTGGTAGAGTCATCATCCCTGGAAGTGCTCAAAAACCATGTATATGAAGCCCTCAGTGACATGGTTTAGTGGTGGTCATGGCAGTCCTGAGGTAATGGTTAGACTTGATGATCTTAAAGGTCTTTTCCAACCTATTTGATTCTATGATTCTAGTACATATCAGTGGCATTCTTGAAACCAAACTAGTTCTTAAGAAGAGACACTGAAACTCACTCCAGATGCAAACTGCTGATCTAAACGAAGTTAATGTCAAAAATCCCAATTTTGTTGAATCATGTTTTCCAAAGGAAACTTAAGGATTCAAGCAACAACTACAGGATAGAGGAAGCTTCTCTTTTGATTTTTAGAATTTTTTGCTCATTTAGTCTTTCCACTTAATACACACATGCTCACACAACAAAAAGTAAACACATAAAGTAGTTATAAAATATAGCACAATATGTATAACACATGATGTGCATTGTTAATGATCTAAAACATCTGTAGGTTTTAACTGGAAAGAGAATATTTGAAAAGCTCTTAATTTCCTTCATTTTTATTTGCTAAATTTCTGCTCATCATCATTAGGATTAGCCACAATTGACTAATAGATAGATGCTTCTGCTACTTCAATTTGATGTAAAGCCCATAAATATTTGAATGCAAGGATTCTTGCATCAATTATTTAAATGAATCCTCTTTAGGAATAATAAAACAAATTGCTTTATTATACAATAAATTCTTAGTGTAACCACTTACTGCAGCTTTAAGTAAACGACTTTTACAGAGTTCTGTCCACTAGAGGTCTCTAGAGAAATACAAGAAAATTCAGCATAGCTGGTACCTTAGACTTTTCGTCTTTACACTATTTACATTTAGTGGACGATAAAGATCAACACTTGTTCTATATTTGTTCCATTTCTTTGTATATGTTTCTTCTGCTGTGGATAATAAAAAGTCCTATTACTACAATAATAATTCACATCCATGAGGTGATTTAATGTATTTTGTAATTAGAGTTTCAACATTTATAATTAGAATTTCAACATCACATCCTTTAGGAAGAATGGCATTGCACAAAGTATTTAGCCAAAGGAAGAAAAAACTTAAGGTACCTACTTGCTGGGGTAGCCACCGTTTCTAAATGAAGAACAATTTAAAATAAATAAAGTAGCAGTGAGCACAAGTGAAGAAAGTGTTGATTAATCAGAACAGTACTTTAGTTGGCAAATTATAAAATTATTTATCTGGTGTGTTGTTCAGCACGCCATTATATCTCAGGCAAAACAGAGCCTGTCTTCATTATTTGTTCCTATATCCAGGCTAAACATAAGTTTAAATGAGGAATAGATTTCATGTAGTTGAATTGTTTTATCTTCTTCATATTCTTCTTTAACATAATGATATGACCAGGGTATCTGTAAGGTTTAATATTGATTATACTTTAATTTGGCTAATTAATAAGACTTTATATTTGCATATTTCTTCATCACCAGTTTCTGTGCTGCCCTGTTACCTCTATCACCATGTTTGGTATTACGTTTGACATTTAACAATCCTTCAGGTCGTTTCATCTCTGAAGTGGAAAGTGGAGTTTTATAACACTAATGCATAGAAGTTGGAAGCTGAAAGGTCTCAGGATCACTATATGTTCCCTTTTTGTCCAATTCCTATCATAATTAAAAAACAGCGGAAACAGAGAAGAGTAAGGTATTATTAATAAGAACTACCAGTTCAAGAATTATAGCCTACTGTTCACAGGAAACAAATGGGGTTTGCCATAATTTGAGATTGGTCACTAATCAGAAAGCTGAAAAAATATGGAAATAAGAATACTTGCCCTGCTCAGATTGCTCCTTCTTTACCTTGTGGATAGCTCTGGAAACAACAGGAGCTCAGTGCATGTAGCAGCAGTAATTTCTACTCATTTTTTGATCCTACGTAGTAAGTGTGCAACATGAACTAAGCGTAGAAAATGAGCTATGCTGAGAGCTGAGCGACTCAGGAGGGAGGCACTCCTGAGAATACAGGTTTCTGCATTCTGGGACAGTTCAGGGACTTTCTGAAGTTTGTCAAGTTGCTTTAACAGAGTATCTTCTGAATTTTTTCATCTGTAGACTGAGCACTGCAAACAGTAACCAACTGAGGCCAATTAGCACCTTGAAATGTCATAGCTACACATTTAAAAGGTGATAATTCTCACTTTATTTCTTGCTGCAAAGACCAGAAAGAGATAAAAAGCTCTGAGAGAAATAAAAGGAATGCAGCACTGACATTTTCCCAAAAATTGTCATATTATATCACAGAGTTGACCCATCACCTCCATCAGCTGATCTGGCAGTGAGGGTTTTCAGGCTTGGAGTTTTATTTAGCTCATACACAATGAGTCTAGACATGCTGATACTTCCTTGAGCTATTTTGAGTCTTTTGCAGATAGGATGTGTATAGGTCATAGTAGAAAAGAAGTACACCTGGCGTTTAACCAGATGTCCCTGCTTTTAACCTTAGAAACCACAAAGTGCTATGGTTATGTAAGGCATGACCTTAATCATAAAATATCCATATACCTATGCCTAGTTACAACCTTTACCTATGATGAGATGTAGGAAAGTCCACTGCTTTTTACCCCATTTTGGTCTGTTCTATATGGAGGCAATGGTCCCAGGTGTGTCAGTCCAATGCTGCATTAATGTCTGCATTAAATACACCTCTGGTTAGTCACTCTGGTTTGGAGGAATAAACTACAGCAAACTACTGGCATTAGAACTCACCTGAACTTATAAAGATCTGGAATCGTCTATAGACTATACCTTGAAATTGTATTCACATACAAACACTTCCATATAAACGCCAGAATCTTTTCCTTTACATGAAAATTACAAACTCCTGGATTGCAGCCCGAACACCAACTGCTCCTATACACTTATGACTGCCATTTCACTGGGGGCTCATGCCCCACTCCTGCCAGTCACTTCACCCTTCTGCCTCAGTTCCCTCATTTACATCTTGGACTTACATTTTCCGTTTACTTCACAAGAGGCTCCCAAAGACTAACTAATAAGTATAGAACGGTACATATTCAAATTTTCAGATACTCAGTGATTTTTATATGATTACATGAAGCTCTGAATAAAAGTGTTATGTAATAACAACTGTTATTAGAATTAAAATTAATCTCTAAGCTAATGCTGCATTTGATTATGTAACTACTTCATAATTAGAATGTGCGCTAATACAGCTTTTTTCCTCAAGACAAAAACGCAATTCCAGGTCATTAACAGCAGCATTGTTTGGAGCTTTCACCAACTTCACTAGTTAAACAGCTCATAAATGAGAGCTGTGAGGACTCAGAAAGCAAAGCAGTGCAGTTCTTATGGGAAGAGACAACATCTTCCTCTGGGTTTGAACAAAACCACACGTGATGATCACGACCTCTGAATGCTTCAGTGCTATAAATACAAAAACATAAGTCAAAGTCTAAACTTCTCAAACTTTCTCTGCTGTTGTGTCAGCAGAATAAAATGCTAAGCCATCTGTAATAAGGAAGAAATTAGTCAACTAGGGATTAAAAAAATGGTTTATATAGTTAATGTATGGTGCTAATTTAGGTTACTGAATCTGGCAGCAAAAGCTGCTGTTCTAAGGAGGGTGGTACGAAGTTTCAGGTTATCCGGTGGATCCCTCCCACCACCTTCCAACATGTATATAAGTTGTCAGCTCTCCAGACCCTTTGCCAGTTCTCTCTTCCAGACTTGCCAGAAGCAACAGAGGACTAGAGATGAAGATCTTTTTCTTATTCACCTTTTCCACTTTTTTATTGTCTGCTTTTGAACAAGCAGCTGCTTCTGCTCACTATGACAAGATTTTAACTCACAGTCGAATAAGGGCACGCGACCAAGGGTAAGTAGCTGGGTTTTATTTTGATTTTAAAAAGGAGCCTGTTAACATTTATTCTCCTCTTCCTTCTCATATTGTATTAAATGTAATTTTTCACTATAAATTTTTACTATCAATCAAGTAGAGCTTTCTCAGTTAATTTTTACAGGAATTGTTCTTCAATAAAAAGCTTTCTGGGGAGTTTCAAAAGGAGATAGAATATTGTCAAACTTCATAAAATATGGAAAAATCTAAAATCAACACTTCTGAATGAATAGAATACATGCATTTTAGAATCACTGAAATTACAGTTCACAATTACCGTAATGGGATGCCAGATATGTTTAATATATATTTTCAAGTTTGAACAGATTTGGCACCTATCCCATGGTATTTGCTCTCTTTATTCCATTCTAATGGAAACCATGAACTCTATTTAAATGCTTTCTAACATGAGAATACATACTGGGAGTCCTTTGTAAAACTTCTGTTCCTGCTAGAGCAATGCAGCAAGCTGCTCAGCAGGGTGTGCAAAGGACAATGCTCCCAAGTCAGACCACTCAGAAACATGGAAATAATTTTAACAGCTGGTGTCAGGGAGACACATGTGTCTAAACATATTTTCCTGCAGTCTTCTTAAGTAAAAAGCATTCTGTGAATAAGAATTTTTTGCCATCCTATCTTGTTGTTGCATTCCCTCAGCCTGCTAAACTCACTCACACTGAGCTTTTTAAATAAAAAATTCACCGACTTCCCACTGATGTAAAATATATGTTCTAACTTTTGAGCTGACTTTTTTCTATTTGTGGCAAAGCACCTCTGCTCCATGGAATTCGCCCTTAAGAAATTCCTTTTCTGCACGCTACCATACTAAGGAACAAGTATTCCTCATTTGAAATCTGTGACTCCTTTTATTTACATGCCAATTTACCCTTTGGTCCCCAGTAATTCCCAGAATGTTTACTTAGGTGCCTGTGGTACTCCAAATGGTTGGTAATCAAAATAGCTGATTGATTTACAGAAGACAGGGTTTCCTTCTACATAAAGAACAAGGCGCTTTTCTTCCCAATCTCCCCATGAACTCTGCTGCACAGATGTGTACAAGACAAAACTTTAACGAAAAGAGCTTGATGGTATTCACAACTCCATCCCTGGTGGCTGGTAATTAATTCACTTTGCAGGGGAAAGGGAGTAATGTAAGGCACATTGAGACTTGACTAGGCACAGCTGGTGATCACTACCCATCAGAGGCAGAGGGCCAAACCAGAATGGAGGGAAATATTCTGTCCCTGCTGGGAGGGTGGGCTTGCCAAAAAAACCCAGCTGGGCAGTCCCAGGAGCTTGCACTGTATTTGCCTGAAAACACACCTGCCCCGAGAACTGAATGGTAATTTTTTACTCTTGCTCAACAGAAACAGTATTTGAGGCATTTTACATAGAACTTTTCCAAAGATGTACAGAAACTTCTTTTTAAAATGTTTCTCACTCCCACCCATAGCCCCAATGTGTGTGCCCTTCAGCAAGTTATGGGAACAAAAAAGAAATACTTCAGCACTTGCAGAAACTGGTACCAGGGAGCCATCTGTGGAAAGAAAGCGTAAGTATGCTGTGTTTCAAAACTATTCCCCATTCACTGAAATAATATCATGTGTGACAAGGAAACTCTCATATTCTCAGAGACAAACTGTTTCATGCAGACACAGCAAGAATTCATTTCATAATTTTATTGGGTTAAAGCTTCTCTTTGGCTGCTTCTAAAACCACCTGGATAACTGATCCAATAATTATTGCCAAAATATCACAAAAGGAGTGGAAAGTCTGGAAATGACAGCATAGTATATAGTCTGTTTTAAGAGGCTTCAGAGAATTAGGCTCAGCTAATAATTCTGAATTAAGTATTCATAGCTCTGTTTTAAACACAAAGAGATACGCAGTTAAGTGACTTACCCAAAAGCACAGAGGGACCTAATAGGCCAGGTGTGGCAAGACCTCGACACTACCTAGCAGAGCCATGTGCTCAGACCACCTCTCTCTACAAAGAAAAAAACAAAATCAAAATATGGTTGTGGATACAGATTGAATCTGTGTGAATCTGATATTCTTTTGGAATCTGTATGTGTATTTCAATTATCATGCCTTCTCAGAATGCAAGTCATTGCCTTCTCTGTGACAAAATGTCAAAGTCATTACTACTTTGCCAGCCAAAGAGCAACTTCAGAGTGTGAACACATACAAACCCCCCAGTCCTGAATTTGGTCTGCCTCACTTGTCTTGCTTAGAATTTAAGTAATTTAACAGAGGCTGACATTGTTTATCCAATACACTAAACAAATGTTTTTCTTGTGTACTACATTTTCTCCTGACATTTATGCAATTACTTGGATACATTTCTCAGCAGTTCTCACAGGAAGCAATTTTTATTTTTCCGTTATTCTCTTACAGGGTCCAAATAGGTCTGGGATAACACTTTCAGAAAGGCTTAAGTGAACAGGGGGTCAAGGCTTCAATTGAAACTGTCTTAGAGCATTAGGAGTCTCTTAGTGAAAGCCTATAAAACTCTTCCAAATTCCAAAGTAAAATCTAAGTACACAATTTGAATAGCAACTGAGAGATTGTATGCCTTAAGAGACAGGATAAGTTATATTGATATGTGGTGCAAATTGTATATATGAGGAACTTCTCTCCATTTAAAGTAAGATTTATATTTAAAACTTTCCTAACGAACATCAGACACTGTTTTAGATGATAAGGTAATGGGGACTAGAGATTTTGTTTCTGTGCAAAAGGCTTCCTTAAGAATGGTTAGTACGGAAGAGAAATACCCAAAGTGTCAGCAACATGAGTCCATTCTTCAGGTTTTCAAAAGTGTTTCTAAAATATAGAAAAAAAAATTAATTTGGAGGGAGGGAGGGAATAAATATATTTGGATTTAAAAAACTACACATAGCTCACATTGAATCCCAGTGAGCTTTTACAAACAGAAAGTTTTTTAAATAAGAAATGCAACCACAAGACTTTTAAAACTTACATGAAATTCATTGAATAGTTTTCTACAGAAAGTCAAAGAATTCTATGTCGACAAAGAATTAGATCCAGACGCAATCTGGGCTTGTGCTAGGGAATAGGGCGGCGCAAAAAATTATGTGGAGTGTGTGTGCATCACTAGCAGTGCTGATACGGCTACAGTCTCTCATGCTCTCCAGTACATTTACATATGTGGCACTTTCATTTAAAAAAAAAAAAAAAAAGTATAATTTTCCCTTTTTTTGTCCTTTTTTTTTTTTTTTTAAAATCCAGTTTTATGACTTGCTTCATTTTTTTTGGCTGGTTCAGCTATGCTGGCTGAAAAACAATTATATTCATAGTTCTTCTTGAGCATGATCCCTATACTTGATAATGTAAAACTGATTAAGACTCCCAAATGATTATTTATGTGAGAAAAATGCCTCCAATATTGATTTTTGCACTGTAATCTGTAAAATCAGATTAAATCAAATTAAAATCTGACTTAAATCATTTCAAACTGTAAAATCAGACATGTAAATCAGATAATAATCAGGCAAGGACCGCAAATGGGCTTGAATTGTGGATTCTGTTGGGTATCAGAGGCTTTGCATTTTTTGAGTTCCTGAAAGATGGTATATGTCATAACCAAGTGTTGGAAAGGATCCTTTCCAATTTGGAAAGGGAAGCATCCAAATGAGAAAAAGGAAAGGATCCAAATGAGGGAAAATGCAGTAGGAAGTTTTCTTCCATTTTCTTTCTGAGCAAGAGTTTTCAGTGCTCTGACAGCATATCACAAGTTAATGGAACTGAGCTGTACTTCTGCTACAGTGAGACACTGATTCCAATACACAGTGTTGCTTTTCAAACACTGCCATGGCTTTGAAGTTTTAATTCTAAAGTAAGTCTAGACATGAAAATGGTACCATGGCACCACCAAAGCCAAGGAAAAGACCTGACATTCATGGGCCAAGCTGTCGCCCCAAGCTTTTTCCTATTGTAAACTTTATTGGTTACTAATTACTTACTTAAAGAGGTGGAAGACAGTAACAGCAGTAAGTTACACTACATGTAGAGCAAATCATAATGAACTTCCTACCCAGACAAGCAATCTGATTATTCTAAATGCCCAGAAGTTTTTTTGGTACATAATTGAATGTCTGGAATTCTCCAGACATTCTCCCCCATAGTCTCTCCCATTTTGATTTTGGCCTTGATTTTATAAGCAAATCTAGACAGGTTAAAACTAATTTTTCATAAAAATTGCAGATTTATATGCACTTGATGATGGTAATAATAATCAGTTTCCAGTCAAAGTAGACTCTGTGGGTTCATTTGCCCACCTCTACATTCAATTTTATCGGGACCCACAGGTTTATAGTATTTATCAAAATCTTTCCTCTCCTCCAAGTGGCATTATAATACTGACTTCCCTTTTCCTTCAGAGGACGTGCTGCAAGTCATCCAAAATACTTCGCCTTTTGAGTGAGGTCTGCCATACCACTGACATCTTTGGCACTACATATTATCCCACTGCAGACTCATTGAGAAGAAGGGTATTTCCTGAAAATGACTTAGACTGGAACTTGGATATTCTCACAGTCAATATTGGAAACAACCTGTTCCTGTGGTTTTATTCCTAGATAGATGTCAAGTCTTCCCATGAGAGAAAATATGGTCTCAGCACAAATCTGACAAGGAATTCATTACTTTGCTGAGCTCCAGAAATAAAATGAGTTATGAAATGATAGATACCTTCATGTGTCAGGAAAAATTGATGCAGTAGGCAGTTTGAACTCATTGAACTAAAGCCAGGTGGTGACTTTGTTCTCTTCACTGACTAGCATTTAGAGGAATGTAAACTGTAAATAATATTACAGAACCTGTGTAATGACCTAAGCAAGAATCCTGCTATGACCTACCAGAGAAAGACTGAGTGGTAGGACTGGGTAGATTTGAGCATGAAGTGTCTACACAAAACTACACTCATGCAAGCATGCATAGAGCAAGGCTAGAGGGAGAAAACAGTGTGTATGACAGTAACACAAGAGGGATGGGGACCTGTTGGAGTGAGTCCAAAGGAGGGCCTTGAAGATAATCAGAGAACTGGAGCACTTTTCTATGAAGACAGGCTGAGTGAGTTGGGCTTGTTCAGCCTGGAGAAGAGAAGGCTCAGCCTGGAGAAGCAGCTTCCAATATTTAAAGGGGGCCTCCAAGAATTCTGGAGTGGGACTTCTTACAAAGATGTGTAGTGACAAGACAAAGAGGAATGGCTTTAAGCTGACAGAGGGGATATTTAGGTTAGACATTAGGAAGAACTTCTTTACTATGAGGGTGGTGAGACACTGGCATAAGTTGTCCAGAGAAATTGTGGATGTCCCATCCGTGGAAGTGTTTAAGGTTGGATGGGGATTTGAGCAACCTGACCTAGTGGAGGGTGTCCCTGCGTATGACTGGGGGTTGGAACTAGATGATCTTTAAGGTCTTCTTCAACCCTAACCATTCTATGAGTCTATGATTCTATGTTCAGTCGTAGAACTCCTGAGGGTTTTTTTGTGACTATAATAGAGTATCTGTTATAACTTAGTCTTAGCTGTCAATGGAAGTTTTATACTCTCTGTACCCAAACCAGAAATGCAGACATTATTAAAGAGGTTACTATAATAAGAATGCTAATGCAACATGCAATGGCTCTTCTCATGTTAATATCTACATGTTACAAAGTCCTCCTTAACTTGCATATATGATCTATAAAATGTTAATTTAAAAATGCTTTTATTATTTACACTTCCTATCCACTGCTGTAGATTAGATCCAGTTGGGATGCTAAACTCATAGGCTATTGGGCCAGAAGTCTTTCCACTGTTTCTCTGCAGTATTTTTTCTCCATGCCAGCAAAGAGTAGAAACAGACGAGTCACAGAGCTGATCTGAATAAACTAAAAAACTGGCTCTGGTAGCCAAGAATAACAAGCACTTAAGATAGTGTTGCTCTCTTCCTTTTTCCTTTGGAATACACTCCTTTGGATGAGATCAGAACAAATTTGCATTGAAAAAAACCCCAACAAACAAACAACCAAGCCCACCACCCAAAAAACCTCCCAAAACCTCCAAAGCCTCAAGAATGCAGCATTGTTTGTTATCTGAGTAACTGCTTTCTTTGGTTGGGCACCATCTTATATTGAACTAGCAGGGAGATAGAGATGAGTATAACTTATGGGGTGTGATCATACTTCCCCTGAGTTCTGTGGTACTGAGGAACCGCATCTTGTACTGAGTTTTATCTGATTTTAACCTCATTTTGATATTCTCCGTACAAAACTCTTTTCTCTCATTACATCTTCCTCATTACATTTTGAGCAGAGCTGATGTATGGCATTCTAAGTGTAGTTAACTGTAAGAGAACAGCAATATTGTAAGTAGGAGCTTACAGTAACCTTTAATGACTGAAAAGAAATCCTGGGCTGTACATAACAAGTTACATGGTAAAAAAGGCACTGATCTTGTGATGCTTGGCTGAAGAAACATTTTCTTTCTCAACTATGTTCTTAAGCCAATTTTCTGCCTTTCAATAATTGTGTCGTTGAATATGGTAAGAAGACTAAACTTGCCATGTCTTATTCTATGCTGATAACTCAGTTTCCTCTTTCCTTTTTCAAAAGCTAATTAAATCTGCAAAATGCAATCTTTCATAGCTGTTCATGGGATGATGGGGGGAGATTTTCTGTTCCATGGAAGGAAAGATTATTTTCTCATGACAAAGCAGCTCACACAGTTGGGAGAACATTATGAATCCTATTCTACTACACAGTTTTCTTTAATCAGTTTTTTGTGGGGGTTTATTAGCTTCTGGCAGGGATACAACAAAAAAGAAGAATATAAAGTTAATTTCCTTAGTCAGAAAATCTGTAGCCTAAGTGGTATCCTATTCTTGCATTCCCAAGAAAAAAAAAATTCATTGAATTGCTTTGAAGAAAAATATGTATTAGAAAGAGCTATACAAGTAGTTTAAATATACGGCTTCTCAATTGAAAAGATGCACATGGAAAGAAGGACTGTTTTTAAAAAGAATTCTTTAATCTTTGCCAGCTCTTTCACATTGCTGTCAATTTCAGAATTATACTCCTCACTTTTAAATCATGCATTGTAATGTTATTGGTCTGGAATTTTTTAATCTCTTCAAGGAGTTTGGATGTTGAAGGTCTTGAGATCAACTTTTAATTTGAATAAGTTGTTTATTTTAATGTACTTGTGGTTAATGTTTTGTCAGCTTTAGTTTATGAAAAATGAGAGAAGTGTACTCAGCTGCCACCAAAGTGCCTACAAATGTAAAGCTGGAATGTGGTGGTAAAAGCTCAGCAAAATTTTCCAGGAATTAGTGTTCAGGACTCTATCACTGCCAGTATCAGTCAGACCTACAAAAATATATATACTATGCAAAACTGTGACACTAATTTTTCTTTGTCATTTACAGTGTACCATAATTTGAAAAGTAATATCCAGAGTCTATTGTCTTAAAATTTGTTTTAAACCTTTCGTAAGACTGTCAGCATTTCCTCTGTCAAGGAGCCAAAATCAAGGCTGTGATAACTTGTGTGAATTTGCACTTTTGTGTGAGAGAAGACAAATTGTCAAACAGATATATAGTAGTAGACCTTTTATTTCTGTCAGCTTAATGAAGAAGACTGTATATCTTATAGGAGCATGAATGGTGAATTGAGTGTTACAGTATAAAATTATCATTTAGCCCTAGTTTGCTCTTATGTGTAGCTTACACATATTCAAGAATAAGAATATTTTATTTGCATCATTATATATCAGTTTCTGCCCCAGGAATTGCTGAATTCTGTGTATGCTGTGATGGCATACTCCTTTAACTCTGTTTTTGATTTCTTCTTGTCTGGTTTTCATCCTCACTACATTTACCAGTGAACTTTCCCTTGTGTTCATCCATCCAGTCTCTAGTGACTTCCTTCTCTGTAACCTGCTTTATGTCTGTTCTTAATTAGTTCTCTCCCTCATTCCTGAGCTTCTTCAGTCTTCCTTGAAAAACTGAGGCTCTCTCATCCCACTTTCTATCACCATACACTACACAGGACTTTCTTCTAAATACCTGTTAGTCCCTATAGCCGGTATGTACCTGACCTCATGTAGATTTGTCATTTTAATTTCTGTTCTGTTCATTTGTTTTCCTTTCCCTTTACAACTCTGATGCCACCAATTTCTATCAATGTCTTCACTTTATTTTTCCCTTTCTTCAATCCCATCTAACCTTTTCAAAACAGATCAGTTAAATTAGTTTTCTTCAGCCACTCTTCTAGCTGCTTCATTTTTTAATAACTCCATACAAGTTCCACATCCCCTCCTATTTTCCTTCTTAGCACTTAAACTAATGATGGAAGTCATTCAGTAAATTCTAAAGCCTTGCATTTACTAAAATACCACCATCCTGTAGTCTGTAAAGAAAAGGTTAAAGGATAAAAAGGGATGAAGAACTGGAGACTGTGTACTTAGCAATGAAAAATTAATTAAAAAATAGACTTAGCTAAAACTAGTATTCACTTATCCTGTACATTTTTTGATTGTTCTTTGTTTCTATCCCACAGAACTGTCTTATATGAGTGCTGTCCTGGCTATATGAAGATGGATGGTACAAGAGGATGTCCTGCAGGTGCAAGCTTGTTTTCATATGGATGAGTCAGTATAAGAAGCATCACAGGACAGGAAACTTTTAAAGATGTTCATCTTGAGAAATTATTGCCTCCTTTTAAGAATTACTGCCTGAGAATACACAGCTTCATTTGCATACAACCCACACAGTTAGAAATCAGCCAGCACTGAATTTGGTCATTCAGTTTAAGTTGAATTTCCCAGCTCCTTGCAGTTGAGACAAATGGTAGTTCCCAAAGCTGTCAAAGAACTTTTATTCCTATTTCCACCACACCTCAGAGTAACCTAAAAGCATAGCAGTAAGGTCAGAAACCAAGGACATGAGCTGTGGCATATCTAACTTCTGTTTATTCCTTTTTCCCTAGAAGGCTTGAATCTTATTTACTAGAAGAGTGTTATAGGCTTTAAATAAACTAACGAGTGAAAATTAAGACTTAATTAATTAAATTCCTGATTTTTCTTTATTTCTGCTACTCTGTTTTGCATAAATAAAATTAATCAAAGCAAGGAGGTGTAATCTGTGAAGAAATTTATTTCATAACTTCAGATCCTTATATCAGAACTATGCCCTTTACATTAGTAATAAAGTTAGGTATATCTAAGGAAGAGTTTGTTTAGATGACTTAATTTCACCTTAGGTATTGACATTAGAATGAGGTCAGTCATACTCTAGAACTGCCTGTTACTCTCCATGACCTTAAAAAGAGCCGAGAACAGCTAGCTCACATACAGATGTCTTGCTTCTAGATGCTTAGAAGTAGTAAAGCTGAATTCAGGTCTCATGTAGCATTGTTTTA
>JANHGB010034825.1:0-23691 GCA_026283785.1 Coracopsis vasa
GCAGAGCATGAGACTCAGAAAGTCCTTGGTCAGAGTAAACATTACTGAGCAACAGCTAAAAACATCGGTGTTATCAGCGCTGTTCCCAGGCTGAAAGTCAAAAACACAGCGCTGCACCAGCTACTAAAAAGGAAAAATGACTGCTACTGCTGAACCCAGGACAATCAGTAATGATCTCAGTCCTACTGCTGGGTGAGAGTTGTCAACCGTCACATGGAAACACTGGGTGGAGCAGTTTTAAATAAAGACTTCCAAATCTAGGAGCCTACTTGCACCGCTGTCAGATATAGATAGCCGCTGTTTAGATATAGAGCTTTATTCTGCTGCCTACCCATAGTCCTTCAGCCAGAATATACAGTACTGTAACAGCTCATGCACTGAAAGAAGTTGTTCTGCTTCTTCTCATTGCAAAGCAGTCAAGTTGCTAGTCTGGACTCTGTTGTCACACCCCAGCTCTGCTCACCCTGCTCGAGTGCTACAGGGCAGCACTCTTCAATGATGGGATGGCCAGAGATGGGCTCATCTGCAATACCTGGCTTGCACCCCCTGTCAGAGCTGCTCTGCCTCTGGTGCTCCTCAACAGTTATAGTCTGTGTATCCTAACTGCATTATTAACTTCATCCTCCTAAATTATTTAAATTGAACGGTTTGTATCATTGGCAGAAACATGTCACTTAACTGGACTAGCATCTGCTGTGATCTTATTTTACTTGGACTGGTAACAAATTCTTGGATTCATATATAGAGTGTGCTCCTTTTTTTTTTTTTTCTTTTTTCACAAATCACATCACAAATTTGGATGTGACAAGACATCTAGGGTACCCCAAGACTTTGAGTAACAACAGGCCACATGGGACTGGCAGATAAGACATGGGACCTACAGAAAGTGCTCTGGATTCTTCTGGCATGGCAACTGGAAGCCAGGCAAGACACTCTAAGGTATCCTAAGCCAATTTAGATATCTATTTATGGGGGAAAGCAGCGCAGTATCAAAGGTATATTTCAGTATGACCTGAATCTTTTCTATGTTCCATTGATTAGCTGCCCAGAGACTACAGTGAGAGCTCAGACATCTAGCCTACATGTAAATACCTTGTAGACTCCTACTATTTCATGCTTTCATCTGGAGCAGAATCTTACCCCTTGCATCTGTTATACTTGCATTGACACAAACCGGAAAATACTAGAGCCAGCAGTATATGCATCAGTGACTTTTCCTCTTGAGGTCCAGAGGAGATAGAGGGCATAGACCTGAATTGGAGTCTGTGGAGGTGAAAACCTCCTTGGTTCCATTTGTCTCTGTTCTCTTTCTCCAGAGATCTGTTCAAATGTGTCTACACCACAGTATTTTAATGAGTTTAAATGAGGCTGCAGACTTTTCTTGAGCTCTGTATACAGGAGTTGGATTCATGGCAAGTAAATAATTAATCAGTGTTACTCTGCAATTAACCAAATAATAGCAGATATTACCGTAAAATTAATGAACTCATTTCAGATTGTATTTTCTTTTATGGCAAACCAGACAGTTACATTTCTGTTTCTCTAAGTACTTACATTTTCAAATCAAAACAAATCTAAATCACTTGTCAAACTGAGTTATTCCAGGAAGCTAACTGACCAACTGACTTTATTGATATAATTGTTCTGTTCTGCACAATTTTCTTTACTTTCTTACCAAACCAGTTTATTCACAGCATCCATTTTAGGCAACTAAACCGTGAAAGTAAATGCTATTAAAGTAAATGGCAAATTTATTCTGTTTTATTTGCTCTTCAAATGCTCTAGACTTCATCTTATTTCCATCTTCCTTCATCTGTATAATTAAAATGGCAATATATTATGTAAATAAATTGAGGGCAATGAGTTATGTTTATTGTAAGAAAGAAAATTGTAATTAAGAAACTATATGTAGGCTTTATTTCAGCTGGCATTGTATGACTACAAAGGACACATAAAAGCTAGAAATCTAAGTGAATCACCCTCAGTTTGTTATGCAGCCAAAAGAGGTATCTTCATAAGTACTGTATCTTGTTATAAGATATGCAATTTAAAGTAGATTACATGAGTCCCAGGCACCTATTTGGTGATCTGAATAGCCCTCAGTTCTTCTAACCACAGCAGCAAATGTACAAGTTGAAAGGCATGTCAGCAGATCAGACAAGGTTGCTCAGGGCTTTATCCACTATGTTCTCAAAACCCCCCAGAATGAAGAGATACTGCGTATCCTGTCTGGGCAGCTTCTTCCAATGCTTAGCTACTGTGATAATGAAAGGTTTCTCCTTATATCCAATCTGAACCTCTTTTTGTTTCAACTCATGCCTATTGTCTTCCATCCATGCCCCACACTGTAAAGCCTGCCTCCATCTTCTGGATGACCTCTCCTTAGGCACTGGAGAATGAAGTTCAAATGCCCCAAACTAACCTTCTCCAGGCTGAAAGACCGAATCTCCCTCACAGAACAAGTGCTTCATCCACCAGCTATTGTGGTGGCCCTACACTGGATTTGCTCAAGTTGACCAATAAATACCAAGCGTCTTTGAAATGCCTTTGGGGATCTATACCAAGCTGGCAGATAGGAAATGGGACCTGTAAGCAAACTGCACCCTTCTATAGCAGCAGCTAGAGGTTAGGCAGATGCATTAGGTTATCTAAATTGGTTTCAAACACCCATGAATGGGAAATTAAATTTAGCCATGCATCTCCCTTGAATTAAATGGAAGTTAAAGGAGTCAACTCACAGACAGACACATGTAGACTTCTGAGTGGACTACCATCCCAAACTTTCAAATTATAAAATACTGCATGTGCAGCTGTTAACATTGATAAACTATTCAGCGTAAAAGTGCCATAAAAGTATCTGTTACTTGAAGCATTTTCAGTATTCGTAGTTAAATTATAGTATTTACTCAAAACAAACTTAATGTCTTAATTCATGTGAAAACTCAGCAATGTAATCCTAGCCCAATCCATGCAATGTTTCAAACAGAACATTGCTAGAAATTGTCATCTGCAAAAGTTCCTTTTTTTCCTTATATATTTATGTTTCTACTAGAAATCAACACTGGGGATGTTTCTCCAGCCTTCACTTCTGTTTAATTAATATCTCTAGCTAATATCTAATACCAAAAATGTCTGCAGTTTTAAGAGCTATTCTTAGTCCCTAATTCAAGTCATCTCTTTATAAAGTATAGCAGTAATATCTTCTTTCCGAAATGGAGAATTTGAGACTTTCACTTATTATCTCTAGTCTTACAGGTTTATAATTGCATCTGAAAGCATAATATATATAATACATATATATAATATATAATATATACAATATATATACAATATATACAATATATACAATATATAATATATATAATATATATAATATATAATATATATAATCAGTGATGTCTAAATGCTTAGTATTTGAAAATAATTTTGTACTTTTGTCTTTCAGGAGTCCATTGGTATACATGCACAGTTATGGAAATGGCAGTTGCAAATTGATTACTCATTTTAAGAAAATGCACAATACACTAGTACCATATTTGAATCATAAATCTAGGAATGCATTAATCAAGAATATGCATGGATTTTCAAGGATTTACATTAAGTGCTCATCTCCCTGCTTATGATATATCAGATTTCAAAGCAATAAAGCCATGTATGAGGCATGCAAATGGTTCAAGCCACTAACATCCACCTGTGGCCCTATAAATTATGTTGCTCAGTCTTCAGTGATATTCCAATGAAAATTTGAAACAAGTTTTTAAAATAATCTGAATTTAACTAAAATAACAACCTCTACATAGTAAGTGTCATAGAGTTTGTGTTCTTGTCCCATACACATCCACTCAGTGATGACTAATGCTGGTGGGAATGCCCACACACTGTGGGCTACTGTGTAGGTGCCATTTATTTGCCATGCCATGGTGGCTGGTATAGTGCACCCCCACACTTAACACAGCAGGGAACTAAAGCTCAGGATGTGTTAGAGGTTAATAAAGGCCTGGAAGGGATGAATCCTGTTGCATCCAATGTCACACATATCCCTGTTTCAACCTTTCAGATATTTAGATTTCTTGCTCTGAATTTCTTGTAATAGTGAGATTTTCTTCTGGAATCATTACAGCTTTCTTACAATATTTATATGCTAAAGCTTTCAATATATATCCTAATATATAAGTCCAGCTTTACAAACGGCATCTGGAAATACAATATATATGCATAAATGTGTGCACATACACATGAAATACCTACAAAGAGGTGAGTATAAGAATATATGTTTAATAATGTTAGATTATGGAAACTTATTTTCCTCAAATGAGAATTTTATCTGACTGAACAGATTTAAGGTTAATGACATTTCATTTTCATGGCATCACTTTAAGAGCATCAGGCACATTCCAATACATTGCTGACGAGTGTGTTATCTTTTCAACTTGTTGCGATTTGCACAGCACGGGGCAGCTTTTGATAGAAAACTGCATGAAGGCATTCAAGCAAAAAAAATGACAAGTTAAATATCAAAAATAGCATTTTGTCTCCCAAAATGAATAAAGGCATATCATCAGAACCTTACTGAAGGTAGTAATTCAAACTACAGTGAAATTAAGAATATATTTCCAAATTGTGTTCATTCTAAATATATGTACATGTAAATGATAATCACCATAAAATCCAAAGGGAAAAAAGAAAAGCTTAGAATTTATAACTAAATTTATAATTAAAAATCTTTGTAAGTAAAAAGTGTTTTAATGAACTAATAAGTATACAACAGTTATAAATATGTATATGACAGTTGTAAATAAGACCGGATTTGCCTGAATAAAACTTCCATAATCTCTTTAGAAAGAAGCTAATGATAAATCGAGCTCACATTTCGCATATGTCATATTAGAAAGTTAAAGTTATACTTTATAATGAAGCAATGCGTTTTCTCATTATTACAAATTTTGGTATTTATGTTTCTAGTTTCTCTTTTATGTTTTGAAATCTTTTTTTGCTTCTTCAATCTGAAATTCTTAGCCTAAAAAGAAAGAAAATTAAACATTCCAGGACCTTTTAGATGTTTTGCCATAAAAAGGATTGATAAAGTAGTGAAAACCCGGATAAGATCTGCTGTGTTTGAATAATCAACTGTGAGTATCTATAGGCAAAATACTGGAATACCCTGAGCCTGCATAATTATATTTTGTGTGGGCATGAAGACATCCATCCAACACAAGAGGTAAAAACACTAGCACAAATAAACAAGTTCCATTCTCACTCAGCTCTGCCCTGGCAGAATTCAGACTTCAGTGGAATTACAGCTTCTCTCAGTGCTTGAAATGCTCATACTCTTCATAGCAGTCCAAGAAACTCTGTACTTAATGTTTGATGAGTTCAGCACACATATTGCCTACAGGGAAGTCTAGTGACCTGAGTGTAGAACACTGCTGCAAAAACAATGCTATCAGTTCTTGACACACTGAGGACAATATTGTGTCACACACCATTTTACCTGTGAGCTCTATCTGCAGCTGAGTGAATAATAGGACATGACACTGATGAATCCCAAGCACAGAACTGTCCCACTAGTCTATGACGAAGCAAAGTTTTCCTTCCAGTATTTATACAGAAAAAAAGAATCCATAGTCACACAATACTCAGTATTCAGAGTAATACAGTCTTTCTTCATTAGTGACAAACCCTTAATTATGGAGGAGCAAAGACTCATGGTGCATACCGAGAGGGGTAAGAAGCAAACACCCTGGACAGATTCTCAAAACATTTATTTCCTCTGCATATGCCAAGGCAATGCCTTGGAACTCTGAATAAATCACATTGCAGTTACTAGAGTGAAGTCAGATATTCTGTATGAAAAGTATTTAATTCCTAAACATTTTCCAGCGCTTTCCTGAGTAAGTGGCAGAACAGAACAACATCTTCCTACAATATGCTCTATTGTTTGTGTAAACCAGTTTTGGTATAAGAGCCAAGGGAACTATTTTCAGTAAATTATTCAGCTAATGTAGCTCCTTTTTGTTCATGAGCAAGCATATTTTTGCAGATTTGTTTCACTTATGTATTTATGCAGTCTCCATTACAATAGGATCAGAGCAAGTCGCAGTCCTTTAATATACATTTGTCATCATAAAACACTAGTCTACAAAGCAGTACATTTGAAACAGTCTTAACACATTATCAGTAGTACTAATACATATTATCCCCATTTGTGGACAACACCACCAATTTACTGTATGCTATACAAACACAGTGTAATATAACAGTCCCAAGATCTATTTTAGGGTGAACTGGGCCATTCATTCATAGTCTCCCCTTGCACTGTACTGATGAGGTGCTAAATTCTGTTACCCAGACATATAGCTCCATCTAGATGGTCTAAGCTACTCTGCCTGGCCTCTAGCAGCAACTCCACAAGAGTGCAGCTTCTTTCATGTAACATCTGAACATCCTGTTCAAATGGCAGTAAATACCTGTGAGCTGATCTCCATTGGGAGTATTTATTGGGAGTTTTAACACCTTGATCATGTATAGGCTCCTACAGATATGCATGCAGCATCTTAATCATAACCCCTCTATCCAAAGTAGATCTAGGGCATGTTTCCATACATGGAAATGTGCTAAATTACTGTCCTTGGTCAGGTGTTGTTTCTTTATATTTTCTTGTTTAAGAAACTGCTGAGTTCTTATGGTCTGGAAAATAAGCCACTAAAGTGAATCTAAAAATGCAGACATCCAAGATCAAACCTTTAATCTATAACTGTGTTATCTCCTACTCACATTGAGCAACTGGTTATCTAAAATCTCTTTATTTCCATTTAAGCCAGACTAGTACTTAGGCCTTACACAAACTAGATAAAGGATCACTCTACTTTCCTTCTTTCCCAATCAGTTAGCATATTTTTAGACTGCTGAAAACATTTTCAAATTTCATATAGTTGCATTTCAGATACATTTGAAATATCAATGTCTGAATTTTTATCTAACTTAAGGTATTAAGTAAATAAATGAATAAAAAATAATTTCTGAATGCTTATCCAAGTTCAAACTTGGATTTTTTTCCCAAATCTGTTTTTATTAGCCCAAGCCTCCCTAAGTGCTAGTAATCATAACATAGTGTAGATCAGGTTGCACTAGCTGACAGACAAAAAGTGAAAGAAATCCAGATGTTTGGACATGTTACAAGAGAGAAGAAGGGATTTGGAAAAGTCTAAAGTTTTAGGAAGGCAAGTCCCATTGATATCCATGAGAAATTTCTTTCCCAATCCTTCTGATTTTTTTCTGATTGGATTGCAGCCAATAGACACAAATTTCTGTTCACAACTTGTGCAAAAGTGCAAAACAATTAAATAAATTGCAAAACAAAGAAATAAATTTGAAGACTGTGAAGAATTCATGTTAGAAAATGCTATGTTAGCAAAACATCATGAAAAGAGGAAAACAGACCCTGAAATTTTTAATAATGAATGACAATGATGGACAAAATAATATTTATGTTTTTAAATTTGCAAGAATCCTGAATAAAGTTTAAGCTCACTTACACTTTTCTATATATTTCTATGGAGTTTATGTTTTACTTGAACTATAATTTTGTGCCATGCTAATGGGAATGGTTTATCCTTTCCCACTTCAGTTTTAGATGTGGTCTTGGAGATACATCAAATGTCCCACAATTTGCAGGACTTTAGGAATATATGAGGTAAACCTACTGCACTCTGCAGGCCAGAGGTCTTCAAAACTCATCTCCAAAAGGGAAGAAATAGCTTGGGAAAACAGCTTTCAGTAATACGTGGGAAGTGTGCACTGGTTTTAAACTGCCTCATCTTACTCCATTTCAGAATACATGTTCTTAAATTTTTGACAAAGAAACCAGTAGAGAAAGAGTCAACGCTTTATTCATAGCTGACCAGTGGATTCTGGTAGTAGATCCTGTGAATAGCTGAGGGTCTATAGTGTGCATCTTTAAAGGTTGTAACCAGTGAAAAGAAAATAAGGACATTACTAAGAGATGAAACAGTAGGGAAATATAATATCTTTTGTACAAAGATTCCGCTGACAACCATTAGCATTATTATCTGTGCCAACCAGGAAATGACTATCATTTCAGATGCTGTTTGACAGCTCTGATTTATTCCTGAAGAACTCAACTTCATTCCCACCAATTAACGTAGCAGATCCATAACCAGCCTTAGACATGCCATGTCTATTCACAGGGGATTATCTATAAGCCACTTATTTCACATGTCTGTCCATTTAAAGCAGCTGTACTTAGTGCAAGATTACAGCCTCTCAACATTATTCTAAAAACAGTCACGAAATACTAAAGCCTTTTTCTCCTGCTGAAAAGCTTGTAGAAAGAGACAACATAATTTATTTAGCAAATGTATTTTTCACCAGCAGCAAATATATTTTCTATACAGCAAATAGTGTCAGATTCCTTAAGGGAAGCCATTTCCCTTCTTTCTTTCTCCTTCTCTCTCCTTCTGTCTTCTCTCTCCATCCACCAAAACACACACACCAAGAGCAACACCAAAGGAATTTATGGATAGCAACAGAAAAATCTGAATCACCAGAGCTAATAATATTGATTTTTATTTATAGCATCTTTCACTCCAAAGAAACCTATGGTACTTTAAAAGGCCTATTCCTATATTAATGAATTATCTCACCTAACTGGCCCTGCTGTGACTTGGTCCTTAGCAGACACACAACAGGATTCTCTGATATTATTTAACTCTTTAAGACTGAAAGTGGAGAACTAGTCCATCTACTTGAAACTTTAGGTAGATAGATTTTACTTAGCTTCACTGGTATTTGGGGAAGTCATTCATTGATCATGAGATATTCAGTGCCCAAGGTCCTTTGCTGTTGCATAATAACCCCAAACCACCTTCAGCAATGGTCTTGTATGTCCTGGCCCCTTAAAACTACCTACAGAGCAAAGGATGATACCTCACCTTGTAAACTGTGTAGCAAACCTTTCTTGAAAATTCTTTTAGAGCTATTTAGCAAAGTTTGATAACATTGTCTAAGAAGTTTCCCCAGGGAAAGCCTCACCCATTAATTTGAGTTGGTGAGTGTCACCTCTGGACCTTGGGGCTGATGACCCTCCCAGGTTAGCCCTGGAGCTAAGGCAGGGGCTCCTAATAAAGTTCTTAGGGTTCCCTCACCTGTAGTTGTTCCTCTGGGATCATTTGTGTTCATGAAGATGAGCCTTTAATCACATAACCTAGCATGCAGGGGTGGTGTAATTTATCTTGGTAGATCCAAGGAGCTTTGTCAGAACAGTAGTTACGGTTACTTTTAAATAAATTCAAATGTAATTTTGAAGCAGAGTCTGCATACAGTGCTGCTTTGACATTGGAAATCCTAATGCAGCCCAGGCTAACTTGCACATGCTAAGCCCCTGTGGACCCAAAACTTTCTTCATAGAAACCAAGGAATGACTAGCAAGACTTTACCATACGTGATTATATTCTTATTAATTATTTGGTTCTTTCTAAATGCCAGTCTATGGGGCTGTCCTTACAAGTAAAATACAGCTCCATTTCTGCCTCACACATCACTATCACATTATAAGCACTATGTGTACACTTATAGATGCTGTATTTTGATGCAGAGTAGCCATTTGACTCCTTCATACTCCATGCAATTAATACTCTTGGCCTGCTACTCCTGTAATTGTGTCCAATGTGTGTGCAGGAGGACTAGTTTGGTTACTGCATTCACATCTAACACAGAGAAAAAAAAGTTATTTACCTGTCTGCATCTAATTAATCACAGTATGTTATTAGCATGCTGATTCCAAAGTGAAGGGGTAGAGCAACAACACAACTTGTGCCCTTTCACATCCAGAAATGATGATGATAGCACACCTGACTACAGCAGAAGAAAGGACAGAGGGCTGTTGAACCCGTATAGACAGGAGATCTTAAAGAGCTGTGTTTATAAAAAAAGTAAGCAACTTCTCTTTGTTCTTCAAGCACTTGCTTTTATGTTCCATTCTAGTAACTAAAAAGGCACTTGTTAAAGGACCGCAGGCATGTGCTCAAACTATAGATGATAAAGCAACTGCAATGTACTTGTTCTAAATCAAGTACTCAAACAAGCTGTCCTACCACCTTTATGTTGAATAAATGTCTCAATAGAAGAACCACTACATATATTTCTAAATTATATACATTAGTGGCAAGGGCACGTGGAAATAACTAGAAGGAAATTCCTGAAAATCCACTACAGAAAGATATTTTACACCTAAATTTCAATGAGGTGGTTACTTCTAGATCAAGTGCTTACATTTCCAATTCAGTCAGTGGGGAACAGCAGAGCAGAGCCCTTGAAGGCCACCAAAGGAAGATTTCTGAAGCGATTCCTGTCCAAAACCACAATCACCAAAATAGCTATTTATGAAATGAATAATCTATTAAAATGTTTTCATGTATATGCTGACAAATTCAGTGGCAAATAGGAAGAGAGATGAAAACCAATCAAGCTGTTTCTCCAAGAGATTGATGAAAAGAAGGGAAAGAAAAAGAGGAAATTACTATTTTTGTTTAATACTTATGTGATGCTCACAGCAAGGGGTGAAAGAAGTGAATGGTGACAGAATAACTAGATCAACCTATTCTTACTTGAGATACTTTAAAATTATTGCTAAATACATTGCTTGAAGTTAAAGGTAAGGATGAGATACATCATTCCAGACCTGAATCTCAAAATGTGAGGTGCTTGAACTTTTAAATTCTTTTTTCAGAGGTAAATCAAAAGCATCTCTCTTTCAGCTCTCTTTCTATTTGGAAATGGTCATTTAGGAGCCTATATATATCAGCCTATTGTGATTCCACGAGATGAGCAAGGTCTGAAGAGCTATGTGCAGCCACAATGTCCAAAGGTATTTTACTTCACAGATGATGAATTCTGTAATCATTCACCTTTCATCACCATCATACCTGACCACAAATCACCTTACTTAAAGCATTACCTCAAAATATAATCACATCCTGACATCAATTGCTACTAAAATCTGTATTAAAAGTGTTAGATCCCTTTAAAAATTTCAGCTTTCAGATTAACACACACACTTCAGGTACTACAGGAAGTTATAGTGTTCAAGATTGCAGCATAGCACACTAATTAAGCTCTACAGTTACTTTTGCCTAGTTACTAAAATACATAAAAAATCCATTAGGAAAATACTTCTTGACAAAATTGTAAACATCAATTATACAATATCATATTACAAAAATGACAAAAGATTAATAAACAAAATTGTTCATGGAATACAATTGAACCTCTGTGTTAAAGTTATGATTCCTTAAAGTCAGACTCTAAAACAGACAAAATAATTGCAAATGTGTTTCTGGCATAACACAAAATAGATATTAAGGGTTTAGCAAGTTTGTAGCAGGTTTGTTCTAACAGTTTCAGCAAAGTGTCAAAGTGGAATAAAATCTTGTATTTGATAATCTTTGGTAATAGTAAAAGCTAATGTTTTCAAATTATCAAAGAAGATTGCTGACATAACCAATAAAAAGACTCCTAAGAAGTAGAACAAAATGCCACTCTAAACAAGAAGGCACTTCAGTCACATGAGTAGCTCTGTTGACTTAAACGGAACTACCCAGGCACATGATTCAGAATTATTTAAGAATATCCAAATACATTACATCTAATTTTTCAGTGGCATTTTAAACAGAAACTAATAAATCACAATGATTTTTTAATTCGTTGATGCTCTTAAGAGTTTTAAAACTGTCTTCAGCTAGTAAATTCAGGTGATACTAATAGGTACTGCTGAGAGGTGAAAACCAGTCAGCTGGCCAAAACAGATTTCTCACTGCACTCCCACTTCTTTAGTAGGTCTCTCAGTGAATAATGTACAGAGCAACTTTCTGTTTGCTTACTTGCCTGTCCTGCTTTTAGCAGCTAGCAGAAAGAAGGATGTCTGTGCACCTTACATAAACTGTTGGTCATGGCCATGTGATTAGCAGAATACTGATAGGATCGCTTCTGTATATCACTTTGGATCAATGAAGGGAAGAGGACTGACACAACAACAGGCATACTCCACCTATTTGCAAGTAACCTAGGATCACAGTGGAAACTGCACATATTGACAAGCCTTGGAGCACTCCCATATATCCTCCAATATATACTGAGCACTACACAGGGCAGCATTCCCAAAGCAGACAGCTGCCTCAGTGCAGCCCCTATTGGGATTTCAGAGGTGGGAACAAAATGTGGAGTATATATGGATACATGGGGTCCCTTCCACAGAAGCACAGTGAGAATGAAAGAATCTAAGAATCTGAGTTTTTCTATTGTGCAGCTGTACAATCTTCCACTCACACGCAGAGCAGTGAGCTCATGAAGGAAGATGGAGAGGGAGCCTGTGCAATAAAAATGTGAAAAATAATTGAAAAATTGCTTTACCAGTCAGAGTATCCAAACTTCAGGCTTCATCAAAGATGTAATGGTCTGAAAAAGTGTGAATGGAACAGCAGTTGACAGCTTTTCTGACCCAGCAAGCGGAGCAAATCAAAATCATGTAGGCAATGCTCCTTGAAACCCACAAAACTGAGATTTCATAACTTCAGGTAATATGTAAGAGCCAGAATACACAGTACATAACCAAATCCTCCTGGGTAGAGTGTAAAAATACAAACGATACAATTTCTCTTCAGAAAAAGATATTAGAAAGGCTTGCATAAACTTCTATCTAAATTCTGACCCACAGCTCTCTTCACCATGAATTTACGAATGTTCGCTGTGGTTTAATAAAGCAGATATTAAAACTACTCTGGTTTCAGGTACATCTACCTACAAAAGTCCTTCAGGAAGTATAAGTAACAAAAATCAGCAAAAAATGAAAAAAAAATTGTAAAAGTTTGCATAAATATTGCTAAGGTATTTTTTAATCTAATAAAAGTGACTCCTTAGTGGACATTGGTTTGTTGTCAACTGACATATGAAATGGTATTTCAGCTAACATTTGTACTTTGATTCATGATAATAATATCTTTAATTAAAGCAATGCTTTGAGAAAATTGGGAGTGGAGTATTTAAAAGGGGTCTTCTATTCCTTTTGCTTACAAAAAGTCCTCCATTACTTGTTGCCAATTTTTTTTAAAATTTATCTCTTTCTAGGGATTGGATGGGGTTGACTATGTGGAAATAATTATAGCTGTTTTCTGACAGACTTGGAAGCATCGCACAATTAGTTAACAATAACTTCACTTCTACTCCACCATTCTATTGTGTCAATTACTTTGGAGGACTTCTTTTAAAACATAGTGAAAAAAATTGTTTTCTGGTGAGTTTCTCTTGATCTATGAGACAACTCAAACTTTTCCTGGGTTTTAGATGTTCAAAATAACTCATCAAAGACAAACTTATGCTAAAATTTTTTAGTGATTGATAATATCTGCATCATCTTAATACAATTAAACATGCAAGTCTCCTCTTCTTGAGTAATCCAATACTAGAAAGACAAACAAATGAACAAACAGAAACAAACAACATTTCATAACAATAACAGATACATGAAAATAGGAAGGTGGGGTGCTGATAAATTTTCATTGCAGTAATATGATAATATCTCCAATGAAATTTTCTCATGAAAATGGGTTAAAGAGAGTTTTGTAAACCGACACTCTGAAGAATAAAAGGTTACTATGAAACCAAAGGTCATTAGCTGGAAAAAATGTTGATATAGTATGTAAAACATAAGTTTAAATAAACAACAGTTATCATCCTTTTTTAGGCATTATGAAGTTTCTTCAGTAAAGCCACTTCCCTTTACATTTCTCCAGGTCTTCACATAAACCTAGACAAAGTTTCAAGAGATTGTTGTGATAGGGATTTGGTGTTCAGACAGAAGGACGAAATTTGGCAGAAGAAGAAGTATTTCAGATCATCTGAATTACTTCAATGAAACATTTCTTCCTTAAAATTATTGCATTTATAAATTATAAAGTTCTGTAACACATTATTTTTGAATGTACTATAAAACATGAAGAACACCTGAGCCAACAAGTCTACAGCAAATGTAGCATTGACTCACAGTTTGGTTAAAGTTAGAGTTATAATATTGAGAAAAATATAAAATTATCATTGTAAGGGAATCCCAGTCGTAGCCTAGTCCTTGACTTAGAGAGAATTTTTAAACAGCCTGGCATATCCCAAATGCACAAGTGCTCCAAGAACTATGGCAGTTCAATTACTTTTCCACTTCAGTACTTTACTAGAGAACAGTGAGAAGGTATGAGTAGTATGAGCATTTCTCTAAGCCAAGCAAGACAAAACAATTTAATTCCTCACAACAGTCTGGAAACTGTTCTAGAAAAAAGATCAATAAAGTGCTTATTTGAGCAAATTCTCTATTTATGTTTGCTATATTCATTATACCACTGTGACATAAACACACCCAGACGACTTTGTTATGACACTACTGACCACTCTGCTAATATGAGTTAGCAAAAATCTGTTTACTCTCAACCTGATGTTGAGCAAGTTGCAGTAATTCAATGTTATAAATCATGTTGTAGTGTTCTGAATGCATACAGCTCATGCACTTCAGAAAACAGGTTATACTTTAAGCTTAGACTTTAAGTTACAGTTGATTAACTCAGTAATTATAAAATGAAAATGGACATGACACAGAGCTGTAGGTGCATCAGTGCATCTTTTTCTAAAGTGCATCCAAAACACTCTAGCAGAGATAAAGGAAATTTCCAGAACTTATATTAGCATACTTTTTTCAGCAGGAAACAAGTTAGTTAAATTCTGGGTGAAAAGTAAAGTATGTGCGTGGTTGTTCCCTTCCACAGATATACAGACAGCTACCCTCTGCAAACACCATTCACCTCCTGAACAGAGAGCAACAACCCCATGCAACACTACAGGCATGGGGAAGAATGGCTGGAAAGCTGCACAGCAGAAAAGAATATGGAAGTGTTGGTCAACAGCCAGCTCTATATGATTCAGCAGTGTTTCTAGATCACCAAGAAGGCCAAGAACATCCTGGCTTGTATCAGAGAAAGTGGGGCCAGCAGCACTAGGGAAGTGATTGTGCCCCTGTACTCAGCACTGGTGAGGTTGCATCTCAAATACTGTATTCAGTTTTGGGCTCCTCACTACAAGAAAGACATTGAGATGCTGGAGAGCATCCAAAGGGCAAAGAAGTTGGTGAAGGGTCTAGAGAATGAGTCCCTTGAGGAGTGACTGAGGGAACTGGGGTTGTTTAGTCTGTAGAAAAGGAGGGTGAGGGGAGACCTTCTTGCTCCCTACAATTACCTGAAAGGAGGTTGTAGTGAGGTGGGTGTTATTCTCTTCTCCCAAGTAACAAGCAACACGACAAGAGAAAATGGCTTCATTTACACCAAGGGAGGTTGACATTGAATATTAGGAAAAATTTCTTTGCCAAAAGTGTTATCAAGCATTGGAACAGGCTGCCCAGAGCAGTGTTTGAGTCATCATCCCTGGAGGTATTTAAAAGATGGATAGATTTGGCACTTAGGGACATGATTTAGTTCACCACTAATTTTGGCAGTGCCAGGTTAACAGTTGGACTCAATGATCTTAAAGATCTTTCCCAGCCTAAATGATTGTATGACTCTAAAAGATTGCAATCACTTATCAAAAGAGAAAATAGCCCAGCAGAACTATTATTTTAAACTATTTAAGCTAGCCTAGTCCATTTTTCTTGGAAAAGGTTAGGGAGTGTTCACATGAGCAGTGTGCAGGCAGATATAAGAGGGCAATCAACTTTGACAGCAAAACAGGGAGCTGAGGGCAATAACCTTTACCACCAGAAAAGCCAGATGGGTTTTCCGTACCACAAGGCTACAGAAACCTCTAGTGCTCCAGGAATGCAAACCTTCAATAAGGACAAATTTTGAGCAGTCAAGAGAAAAAAAAAACAAATACCACCAGTGCTACTGACAAGCAGTAGTCATAATTCATCCTAGCATCAAAAAGGCAGATGGTTCATATAACAAGAAAAATCAATAGTATTTGTCATACTTAATGTTGACATTTTTTAAACATCTCTATATTTGCAGGGCAAAGGCCAGCCAAGCTATGCATATTTCATCTGCTGGAAGATACGACAACCTTACCATTTTGCCCTTTTTCAACCCTGACCTTTTAAGACTAAAGTGAAGAGGTAATCATTATTAAAGAAGGAATAGATATTCACATGAGCCATAAACTAATTTTTTACTACAATTTGTTACCTAATTCTTCCATTTAAGGAGTAATAAGATTCTGGCTCAGTTTTCATCATCTAAAAAAGGGCCTTATGTTTCCTGGGTTTTTATTAATTAGCCAACCTGTCAATCTAGATTGTATTTCTTCAGAAGACCAAGGTTATTCCTGGAAAGTAGCATTCCTTAGTGTCTACCCTGGTCACATCAGGACTGTAAGTTCCAGCTGAGCAAGGAGTACAGAGTGGTGGAGATTCTCAGGAACAACATGATGACCTCATGTGATACGTCATGAACAAGGCAAGGTAATTTCCTTTTGAGATTATTTTTTTCCAGTGGTTGTATCAGTATATGAGCTTGATAACAAAATACTAGTTGTGTGTCTTAGTTGCCAAATGAATTATAACTTAGCTTTTGTGCAAGTGATCATAAACCAGTATTCTCCAACAGCTGCTAAGAGACTCAGTCCTTTCACTTCAGTTACTATTTCTCCATTTTTTATTTTCAATGCATGATATGAGCTGCTGACTTCCTCACTCCATTTCCCCTCTATTCTTGCAATCAGCGATCTGTCATTCAACCAATCACTTTTACTTTCCTTAATTTTCCTTCTTTAGGTTCCTTTCCCCACCAATTTTGTTCAGCTGCTGACCACTTAACCACCCATCCCCCTTTAATGCGTTCTATATAAAAGGAGTGAAAACCAAAATTCAATTTCCAGTTTGCTTTTCCTTTTGTCTCCAACAGCACCTTCCTATGATCAGCCTGGAATTCTGGATTTCGTTTCAGATACATGCAGCACAAAGCAAGGTTTTGTGATGGCTGTTTCCATGTTTTTGGTAGCTGGGGGCTGGTTCTACTAGATGCACAGTGCTGTTTGTTCACATTAATCTGAGTGATCTGGAACTCTCAGCATCCAAAGGCTTGAGTACTGAAATGACAGGAGACTCTGGAAAGAGATAAAAACAAAAGCCTACTACTGACTGAAGTCAGCAAGAATTTTGCTTGTTTCTTCAACTAAAGTTCACTGAGCATTTATTTGCTGAAAATGTCTCATCTACTGTATAAATAGTGAAATTAAGGTGGACCATGACTTATACTGCTGTTCACTTCTACATAACTATAGTTACTAAACTAGAGAATTCAGTGAAGAGATGTTCATAGAAAATGAGCTGCTTTATTACTAAATGCTTACTGAAAGCCATACTCAATGAGATTTAGCATGTTTACATGAAGTATCCCTTTAAGGCTAACCTACTAACTCGCAGTTTGGCAACATAAAAACACTAAGCATAGTGCCATATTGTAATAGCCAGTTAGCAGAAACATTTTAAATGCCTTCCAGAAATGAGCACAGTACCTATTTGCACTAGTGCAAGTCCTTTCGGATTCACAATAGAGCCAAATTACCTCCATTTATTTTTTTCCTGTATGGCATGTGCTGAAAAATTAATTAATATACTTCATCTTCTAAAAACAGACATTGTCAAATTTATGAAGGTGATTATTTCTATAATAATTACTGAAACAAAAAACTAATTGGCCATAACTAAAGGTCATTTATAATACATTCCTTTTGTGAACCATGCCTGAATCTGACTCCTTAATTTTGCTTGTCTGTTGTCCATTCTCTTCATTTGCCACCAGAAAGTTGTTTTAAAATAAGATATTGACCATGGAAAGTTCATGTAATAATCAGTTTATTTACAATAATTCCCTTCTTACAAACAAGGACCCACACAAGTAAATAACATTATAACCAATGTGAGTTAGTTAATCCATGCTTTGACAACTCAAATATACATATAAGAAGCATGTATGTAGATTTCTTGGATTACCGTTTTATGCAGTGTTTTAGAGCACACAGTAATAATAAAATGCATTAGATATGATTCATTTCCAATACTGTCATCTACATTTTAATAAGTCTCAAAATTACAGAGAAGAAAAATGACAAAGACTTATGATAGTTAATACAAATTTCAATTTATACACTTCATTTTAAACTATATTCTAGGCTGTTAACTAAGGGTAAAAAGAGTGTGATAACAAGATCCCCTCTCTGAGAAGGACCAAGGCAAAGACAGACTGGTGCCATGTGAAATATACAGGTAAAACTGGCACAAAGATATCCTCAATTCATTAAAAAATGGCAATGAAAACTGATGAAGGGCATGAAGCATACTTCATATACAGTCAGAAAGCTTTTCTGATATGTAATGAAATCTCAAAAAATACAAAAAGAAAAAACCCACCCTGCTTTATTAAGGGGTTATTGATGTCAACGGTGGAGCTGTCTCAATGCTATTTAAAAGGTTTGAGAGACTGATCCCTCTGGAGAGTGCTTTGCACCTTCCTAGATTAGATGTCTGAGCCCAGCAGGGTGAATCACTCCATTTACATCTCAACTGACTACTGAACGAGCTGAGACAACAAGCTTAGATAAGGTAGCTTACTGTCTGAGTACATTAGGAGAAATTAATGTCTCCCAGTAAATGTCTACCTGCAGTGCAGATGAGGCTGCATTTGAATACAGGAAGACATATCTGCTCCGAGTTTAAGTTTACTAGCACAAGATAACAGCAACGAAAAGTTGACAACACAGGCTTCAGCAAGGGAGACACCCTTGCTGGTCACTGGCCTACATTCAAGGAAAGGTACCATATGATCACTATGCTGATGAGATTAAACTCGAAGGGTTTTTTACCAGTCATATAATTAAAGCTGTCCTCCTCACAAACACTTGCCTGAAGCCCAGAGGTGACTATTTCATGTCAGATCAGCACAGACAAAAAAAATCTTCACAGAAAGAGTTAGAACTTTTTCTATCTCTAATATGTGGAAAATAACAATTTACAGGAAATTCTGTGTTTTAATAACTTAGTTTTACCCATGCAGGGATAAAAAAATAGCAGAATAAATGGACATTTCCCGGTACTTAGGTGGGCTAAGCTAGGTGCAGTGCTTGACTAACAAGTGGCCTTTTATAATGGAGTGACTGCATCAGTGGGCAATGGAAGAGCTGTGGATGTCATCTACCTGGACTATTCTAAGGCCTTTGATATACTCCTGCACAACATTCTTGATACTAAATTGAAGAGATATGGGTTTGATAAATGGATGAGGAATCAGGTAGATGACCACATCCAAGGAGTTATAGCCAATGGCTCAGTGTCCAAGTGGGTACTGATAATGAGTGGTGTCCTTCAAGGGTCCATACTGGGACTAATTCTACTTAATATCTTCATCAATGACAAAGACACCCTCATCAAGCCTGCAGATGACACCAAGCTGAATAGTGCAGTCAATTCACTTAGAAGAAAGGATGTCATCCAGAGTGACCTTGAGAGGCTGGAGGAATGGGCCTATGCAAACCTCAAGAAGTTCAACAAGGCCAAGTGCAAGGCTCTGCACCTGGGCTGGGGCAATCCCTACTATCAATACAGACTAGGGAGAAATTAGAGCAGCCCTGCAAAGAAGGACTTGTGAATACTGATGAATGAACACTTGGACATGAGTCAGCAATGTGTGCTTGCAGCCCAGAAAGCCAGTTGTACCCTGAGCTACACAAAAGGAAGCATGACCAGCAAGTCAAGGGAGGTGGTTCTTCCCCACTGTTCTTCTCTCGTGAGATCCCTACCCTGTTAGAGCAGCTCTAGAGGAGGGCCATGAAAATGATCAGTGGGCTGGTACAATGCCACTATGAAGAAAGTCTGAGAGAGCTGGGGTTGTTCAGCCTGAGGAAGAGAAGGCTCCAAGGAGACCTTATTACAGCCTTTTAATATATAAAGGGGATTTATATATTGACTATAGATATATATAAACACTTTTTACCAGGGCCTGTAGAGACAGGATGAGGGTCAATGGTTTAAAACTGAGAGAAGATATGTTTAGACTGGAGAGGAAGAAATTTCTTTATAGTGAGGGTGGTGAGACACTGGCACATGTTGCCCAGAGAAGCTGTGGCTGCCCCATCCCTGGCAGTGTTCAAGGTTAGGTTGGGTGAAGCTTTGCGCAACCTGGTCTAGTGAAAGACACCCCGGCCTGGGCACAGAGAGGTTGGACTAGCTGATCTTTAAAAGTCCTTTCCAAGCCAGACCAATCTACGATTCCAGGAAACTGTAAAACTTTGTTTGGAGTAGCTCTGATAGGGAAATAATTCTATCATCAAATTCCTGCTTATAGTTAAAATAAGATATGAAATTAGTGAATCAAAATTGTGTATACAATAGCAAGGGACAAAGCAGAAACCTTTTTAAACTTAGCTTCCAAAACAATACAGCTACAATACATTTACATTTCCCTTAATGTATTTTGTGGAATTTTTGGAGTAGACGGGATTATTCAAGTCTGCTGTAATGGTCCTGTAGATATCACTTTGATGGGTAAGAAGATGGTAACTAAGAGCTAACTAGAGGACTCTGCAGCTGGAATATAGACAAAATTTTTGGCTATGTTTTTTCTGTCCTCAAGTTAAGAATCAAGTTTTCTTGCAGTTTGACACAAGTAAATAATCCTGTTTCAAGGAAGTGATGCAGCCTATTTGTATGTATTTCATTTCTGTCCCACTTATTTTAAATCATCCTGAGTTACCCTGATGATTTCTTTTTTTACTCAGAATTTCTTACCTGTCTAATCTCTGACTGGCATATATGTAAGTCAAAGTAATTATATTCCTTTGTTTAGCAAGGTAGCTTGAAACAAGGGAAGCCATCTCCCTGTTACGTAGCCTCAGGCCATTTGAGCTGGAAAATTTCCTGAAGAAAGACCTAAAATGGAGACAAGGACTCTGATTATGCATGTAGGAAGCAAAAAGAACCCGAAAAACCCAGGAAATTCTGCAGAATCATTTCCTAGAATGAGCTTGGGAAGGGATAGAAATAAAGTATCCCGATTCAGAGCTGCATGTTGGGATCGGGATTGCTGACTAGAAATAATTGCTTTCTCTTTTCCTACAGCCGCAGCAGAAAGAGAATTCCATGTGCATTCTGTGTTTAGCAACAAGATTTACCTAATAAATGCTGGACCCTGAGTGTGTCTATTAACTCTTGGAGTGGCACAAAGAGGTAGGATTGGAGGTTGATGTGCTGCTACCTACTGGTTCTGTGTCTTTATGTCCATATTGCACATTAACCAGAAAAGTTTACTCCAGTTGTTGATCCTAGATGCACACCGTGTATGGGCAGAGAGCTAAGCACTCTGTAAGGACTGTTCCTCCACACTGGAAGTGTGGTGCTCTAGATGGTGCCCTGGTGCATGAATTCATCTCTCCAGAAGAGAAACTGGTGGGTGCTTGAGTATCTACCACAGAACACAAAAATACAGATGGGCATAACACCAGATTCATTTTCATGCCCACCCATTTCAAAACTCAGATCTTCTGTTGAATTTCTGCAGGATAGACTGCTGGTGGAAGACCTTACTCACCAGCTTCATGTCATCAAGGAATTTCCTGTTTAAAAGAAAAACCTTCCCAACAACCCCAGTAATACTGTGAACCTATGATTCTATGAATATGTGTTCTTAGATAGCTGTGTCTTCTTTCTGTGACCTATCTGTGTTATTCCTTCTTCATTACCAGAGCATTGAGTGCAGTCGCTGACAGCAGGAGCTGTGGGGTGGCCTCTGTGAGAGCAGCCGGGGCTGCCCTGTGCTGGACATGGCCAGCTTCAGCTGGCTCCAACCAACCCATCGCAGGGCATGGATGAGACCCTGGAACAAGGTGTTGGTGCCGCTGGGAAAGGATATTTGAGAAAGGGCAAAGCACTGAACGGCAGTGAGGAGGGAGGGCAAAGTGAGAGGAACAGCCCTGAGACACCAAGGTGAGAGAGGACCACAGTGGAGCAGGTATTTCCCTGCTGCCCATGGAGACACCACAGTGGAGCAGGTGTGTACATACCTGCAGCCCATGGAAGACCCCACACCAGAGAAGGTGGGCATTTGCTGAAGAACTGCAGCCTGTAGAGTAGGGAAAAGTGTACATAGCGGAAGCTAAAGCAGGGGAAAGTGTGAGAGGGAAGGAGCAGCACAGAGCAGCTACTATGGACTGGCCATAATACCCATTCCCCAACCACCCTGTGCCACTCAAGGTGGGGAGGAGGTAAAGGAGTCAGGAACAAAGGAGTGAAGTTGAGCCTGGGAAAAAATCTGAGAGAGAAGGTGGTTTAGTTTCTGTCTTTGTCACCATCCAAATCTGTTCTAAAAGACAATAAATTTAATTGATTTTTTCCCCAAGTCAAGTCTGTTTTGCTGTGAGAATAACTGGCAAGTGATTTCCTTGTCTTTATCTCAAACCACAAGCTTTTCCATCTAATTTTCTTCCTCTGCCCTTTTAAAGAGGGAGAATGAGAGAGCAGCTGGGGGGACATTCAGCAGCCAGCCAAGGTCAAACCACTAAAACTAGCCAATTTCTTAAATTGAAACACCTTCAGAAACCCTCTATCTATATAATTCAAATTATTAATCAGTCTTACGCACTCCCTCGTGTATGTTCATATCATGTTGCAACATCCATCTGCTTTGATTAGAGGTTCTTATCAGTTCAGATACCGTTTTCCATAAAGGGATGTCAGTGGCTGTTTTAGCTAGCTTAAAACAAAGACAATGAAAATGACAATGATGTTTTTAAAGAAGTGTTTTCTGAAGGGTGCAATGTAACACCTTGACCTTTCATCCCTCTTTACTTACAGCTTAAAACCAAAATTTAGACAGTAACTACTTCAAATAGCCTTTAGTAATCCGTAATGTATTTTTATAGTTCTAAAACCTTTTTCAGTAACACAGTCACTCTTTCGTCCAATTACTGAATTCAGAATAACAGGTAAGTATTTTCAGAGCACACTTCTCACATCCTTAGCTTTCTCAAAAAGCACAGCCTTCTTTCAAAATAGAGCTGCTGGAGCAGTGATGCTGCCTCAGTTATAAAGAACAGTCCTTGAAGCGAGACCTGTGACCTACTGCTCTTCAGTCACAGAGGACTTTGCTGACAATCAGATAAAAACCAGCTGTTATTTTGCACAAGCACTCACTTTCTCCCTCTTCTCTTCTTCCTGTCCCATGAATCTTACCTTTTCTTTTTTTCACTTTCCTGACTGCAAGAAGAGATGTGGAGGCTGAAAGCCCTGAGAACAGATTGCAGCATGATGTTTAAGGTTGACTCCTCTTATTATTGTTGTTCATAGTTTGCAGATACTATGTGAAACATATTCTTTCTCTATTTAAAAAGGCAAAGTAATTTGTCAGGCGTGTGGCACAGGAAATCTTCACCATAAAAACTGTGTGACTTGTGAAACCAAGCTGCCTGAAATGAAGACGCTGAGGCTTCTTCCATCAATCACACTAGGCTTAATCAAATGAAAGCATAACATTTGTTGATGTCATATCTACCTGGACTTGTGCACGACACTGTCCCACATGATATCCTTGTCTCTAAATTGGAGAGACATCAATTTGATAGGTGGACCACTCAGTGGATAAAGAACTGGCTGGATGG
>JANHGB010034835.1:0-35454 GCA_026283785.1 Coracopsis vasa
AGAGCAGCTTGCTCCAAGCCCCTGTGTCCAGCCTGGCCTTGAACACTGCCAGGGATGGGGCAGCCACAGCTTCTCTGAGTACCCTGTGCCAGCGCCTCAGCACCCTCACAGTAAATACATATGATGAATGAGGCCTTCTCTCTGTCTCTTAGCTTAGCTCATGCTCCTACCAGAATTCCCTTTGTACCAAGCATCTTCTCTGGTCAGAGGCCATTTCCTTTATTTGATCTCATGAGGATTGCAGTCCCCCAAAAGTACAGACTCTCTAATGTGGTGTTCCTGAAGTCTGTAAGACTCCAAGCTTTATGTTTTCTGTAGCTGGTCAATTCTATTTGCAGCTGCCTTATGTTTTCTGCCTAAAATACATATTGTTTTCTGCTGGGATATACAAGTTGTGAGAAACAAGCTCCCATTCAGCTTTTCTGAACACACTGTAAAGGTGTCATCCAGCCCTGAGAAGGGAAGTTCTACAAATGAGGCAGTATTGCGCAGTACCTTCCTCAGCAAACAGTATGGAAACATGGTGTCGAGAAAAATGACTTATGTGTAGTCGTGGTGACATCATGGGCAGCAATAACTGAAAGTTTGTCAACTACTGCTGGTAATAAAGTAGTGATATAATAAAGATAACTAAAATGTTGAGACCCCAGGGGTCCACGGTGCTCTCCTATGCACAGGCAGTGTGAGGACTTTGGTCCGCTTCTGACACTGCAAAGGTTCACTACAAAATATTGTGCTTTTCCATTAGGCCCATTTCATATATTTCAAATAAAGCCATCATCTCACTGATTCACCAAGGAGCCTCAGTGCATCTGTCTTGATGAGCTGGAAGATGCCGTTGGTTCAAGGGAAGCTTGTTCGTTCTGCAGGATTCAGTTGTTGTAATGGAGGAGTTTGTTTTTGTTGGTTGAAATGAACATACAATTGATGTTAGAAGTACAGATGTTCTAACAAAATCTTCATAAAATCCTCCTGTGTTTCTCCAGGTGCTGATTTATTAAAGCTGACAAGAGAAGATCTGGTACAAATCTGTGGTCCAGCTGATGGAATTCGGCTGTATAATGCACTGAAATCCAGGTATGACCTCGCACATGAGGCTGAGTGGGTTTTGTTCTGTCATTCACTAGCATTGGGAGATCTGGGCAGCTAGAATCGGGATGGGCCTCGATGCCTTTGTGTGTCTGAGGAACTGGCAGCAGTTGGTGTAAAAAGAGCCCCTGTATACATCTTTGGGCCTCACATTGGAGCTAAGAATGACCTGAGGCTCTCTGAGGTTACAGGTGCAGAGTGTTAACCCAGGCAGCATCCCAGATGATGTTTCTGATTCAAAAAGGGTGTTTGTTACCACTGATCTTTGCAAGAATTGTTGTTACTCAGTAGTTATGTTCCAGGATTACAACAGGCAGTAGCGTCCAGGCAGCACTCGCTGTTGCATTCTTTATTGGGGTTTTCTTTATCAGTTAAAGAAAACCCTGCAAGTGAGCTATGAGCACAACAGATCTGCCTTCGTGGCACAGCATTTCTTGTAACCTTCCCTCTGATGTGTGGTTTCTTCCAACTGCAGGTCTGTTAGGCCCCGTCTAACAATCTACGTTTGTCAGGAGCCATTGAGGAGCCTACAACTGGAAAGACAAGATGCAGGCAATAGTGACAGCAGCAACGGTGCAATATATGGTATGGCACATTGGGGTCCCTTAGCACCATTCTGTGTCTTAAAATGCCTAAAACAACAGAAATGGGAAGGAAAAAGTAAGAGTACTAGTGGGGAGGCTGAATTCCTGTGTCTGGCACACAGAGAAAATGCAGGAAGGTGTATTCACAACAGCACTGCTGTTCTAACACTCCAGGGGGTGAACAGCACCTTAAAACCTCTCCAGCTTAGATGGTTAATTCTTTTTCAGTCCACTGAAAACAGCAGTTACATGGTAATGAAGGAGCGCTCAAATTAGCTGTGCTATGTTGTTACAGACAAGGTATTAACCAGACAAATGTAGGTGCATGTAAAAGCTACATGCAAATAAAACACTTCAGTTCTTTCCTATTTTCTGTTAGGTTTTGCTTTTGTTTTCTGTGCACCTGAACTAAAACTGGTAGAGCTTGGACAAGGAAAAGCAGCCAAGCAGTGTACAGGCCAACAGTTTTAGTACTATAAATGGCTGTTTCAACACAGAAGATAATGTTTAATTGTAAATACCTGTCAATCTTACATTTAAGAGAATGGGGTTATTTGAAATCATTCTTTTCTTGCTCTTGTCTTTGAGTGAAGAGCCATCACTCCCCAGCCAGTTGAAATCTGTACCGGCTGCTGCCATTATAATAGTTGTGTATTTTCCATGCAAGAACTGAGGTGGAGGAGGATCCATAAAGGATTCTGTTTCTGTCAAATTACATGTATTCCCTCTGGAAAGTATGTTTCCCATCTTCAGTCTTTGGTTTGGGGTGGAAGAGTGTGCAAACATGGAGCTGCCAAGGGCTTTTAGCACTATTAAAGCTGTATAACTGTAAATACAGCATCAAACTGACCAGCTGCTTTGTCTTACTGTTGCCTTCACTGTGTTGTATTTTCCTGCTGCTGTGTTTTAGCTGTGAGAGATCTGTAGGAAATGTATTCAGACAGCTGAGAAAGGCTCTCTTTGCCATGTAACAAACCAACCAAACCAAACCCACCTCCATCCTTACTTCGAGCAGCAGCATGGTGGTGTAAGTCACTTGTATTACCTGGCGATATGGCAGTGGTTCAAAGTCATCTTCAGGTGACTCCCAGAAGGCCCATTGACCTGGTTGGCATGACTGTGCCTTCTGTGGAGGATACAGGAAGAAACGTAGAGTCTGCCTTTGGTGCTACAGCAAATGGAAGCCTCCTGCTTGTCAGAAAGTTGTGCTTATGGCTTCACCTTGAAAGCCAAGTCATGGTAGTTCATGCTCCTTGGTGAGAATAAAGATTTTTAGCTTTTAAAATGTTTTAATGCTAGGTTATGAACAAATTCACCTGATTTTTCCACACAGTTCCTTGTTATCAGATAGTCCCATGCTTATGTAAGGACTTCTTTTTTCTTGCAGTTTATCATGCAATCTACTTGGAAGAAATGGCAGCCTCAGAAGTCACACGCAAGCTTGCTTTGGCATTCAATATTCCTTTGCATCAGATCAACCAGGTTTACAGACAGGGTCCCACAGGTATCCACATTCTTGTTAATGATCAGGTAATGGAAATTACATTTCCTTGACATTTTATTTATGAATGAGATCGGATGGTGGATTTCCTTATGCTTGCTTCTTTATGATTGCTTTATTCTGTTTGATAATGCAGCCTAGTATTTTCTGGTATTTAGAGTACTTTTCCTTTACATTGCAATAAGCAGAAGGATCCTTTAAGTGTCATTCTTCCTCTACCTGAATCAATTTAAATTGCAAGAAGAGCAAGGCAAGTGGTTTGTATAGTTCTGAGGTGCTGCAGTAATGACTTAGAATGTATTCATTTTGAACAGGGAGCTGTTCAGTACTGTTGCACTCGGCTTATTCAAGCATCTGCCACACATTTAGAGTTCAAGACACAGCCAGCAGTAGTAGGCTCCAGATGGGTTGTCACATGATTGATGGGCAGTAGTTTGACAGTAACATGTTTTAACTTCATTTGTTATGTGCTTGTCACTCGCTGACTAAACCCAGAAATACCCAATGCTTGTAACAGGCTGTGTTTAATATCTGATGTACACACGTTTGGTATTGGTCATACTCAGGTTTTTAAAACTTCTTTTTGCTTTTGTAGATGGTTCAGAACTTTCAAGATGAGAGTTGTTTCTTATTCACCACAATAAAAGGTACAGTCTAAAACACAACTGTGTAGTCTGTCAAGGAGCTGCCTTTAGAGCAGAATGCTGGTCCAGGAAACTCCCCAGGCAGAGTAAGGGCAGAAACAGACAAGGTTGATGTGCAGACACATCAAGATCTGCTTACAGCAGAAATGGCAGAAACCCCCATGTGGTCAGAGGGGTGGAATCATTCCAGTTGTACCTGCAGTCAACTTTGGTTGTTCGGGCTTCCTATTTAAACACTGGGGCTTCAGATGAATCCCACCCTTGCTCAGGTATCCAGTGTAGTTCTCGGAAAAGGTGCCAGTAAATTGCTGTAATCCATGGATGAGTTTGGCTCTGTGCAAGTTTCACCTACAGAAACTGTCCCAGCTTTGAAGACCCAGTTACAAATTGTTAATCAGAACATTTTTGTTCAGCAGGAGTAGGGAAGTTTTCTCCTGTAGATGAGCTGTGGTTTTGAAGTTGCTTCACTCACTCAGCCTCCTGCCTTGAAATTCTGAGACTGGAAAGTTGTTGTGTATAGTTTGTGTAGCATAAAATCTGTTCAGTGAGAGTTACAGACCCATTTGTCTCCATTGTGAAGCCTTTCAGTGGTACTGCTCGATTCTAACCATAAAGCCACAGGGGCTTTTGCTTTTAACAGTTTCCCTTTGAGCTTTCTAATTCAAGGCTGAGCATCACAAAATTGATGACTGAAAGTATACACTAAGGATTTTGATTGCACTTGCAGTAGTTAACTTCATTTTGTCATAGTAAGTGTCACAGGTGAAGTGGGTTTAGTATGTGGTAGGAGGTGTTCAGAAATAACTGCAGACCAAAGGGTTTTTTAAGCAGTTATTCTTCAGGTGTTTAGTGTGAATAGCAAGTTACTGGTATTTAGCATGTTTTGACTTTACTATTTCATAGTAGTAATGCAAAACCACTACACTGAAGTGAACCACTTCTACACGGTAAAACCTATGTCCATGCTTTGCTGGTCTGGGGCTTTGGCTGGTGTATTTATGGTTATTCTATTTATGATTCTAACAATTTCTTTTCCAGCTGAAAATGGTGAAGGCTTCCATATAATTCTGAAGTGATGTCACACAACTGCTAGACTGATACTCCACTGCAGAATGAAGTCCTGCCTAAAGATTACAAAGATCATCCAAAACCTTAGGATCTAACTTCACTGTATAAGATGTTTCATATTGAAAACACAAAATGACCTTTCTAATGAGCTGTTTGATAGGTGAACTTTCTTATCACTGCCATAGCTAAGTGTCCTCATGAGAGGTATAACGCCATGACAGCTTACGTACAGGCATGAAAGACAATGTAAGCAAAGGTGCTTGCCCTTCACTGAAATAAGGCAAATTATGGCCAGTAGATACAGTTTTTAGAAGTGTTTTCTATTACCTGTATCCAGTTGGAGATGAATGTAAACTTATTTTGGGGCATTTACCTTTCTGTGCCAGTTTGTCTATTCTGTGCTTGTACCTGATGCTGGTTTATTTTTTGATGTTAGCAGAGCACATGTTAATCTGTGTGGAGATGAGTAGTTAAGCTGATAGTGATCAGGTTGTTGGGTCTTCGAGAGTCAAGCTGTCAAAACAGCTTCCCGTGTAAATTGTGTATAAGAGTGTATGTAAGAAGTGTAAATGCCAGAAGAGGGCTGTTAAGAAGCCCTAGACAGATGCAATATATGCATGCAGCAAACTGCATTATCAGTAGTACCTTATTGGAAGGATTAATATAAATCCTATGAGGTACCAAGTAATTGTGTTTTGCTTTAATGGATTTAATGGAAAAGACTTGCCTATGCATCCTTTATGTTTAGTTTCTTAGGTTCTCTGCGGAGCACTGCTGCAGTTTAACTCTTTGCTTGTGGAATTGTGGGTTTTAAAATACTGGCCGTGAGAGGTGGACGTTTCTGACTCACTGGAATTGTGCTGATGAGGGAAGAGGAGCCACAGGCACCACGGGGCTGGCACAGCTTTCAGCAGCATCAAATACACCGCTTAAGAAATACTAAACCTGCTCCATGTAACTCTCCTCCCCAGCAGGGAAAGGCCTTGCTCTAGTGGCTGTTATGGACAAGTAGTGTCTTACCTGTTCTGTTGCCCTGTCTTTGCCCTGGGAGCCGCGCTGAACCGCTGTTACGTTACAGTGCCTCTGCCATATGACCAAATACTTTTTCTTTCAGCCAGGAGTTGTGCTTTCTCGCTGTTTTGGGCTATCTCTCTCTTGTGAAGACGTGGCGCAGCATTTCCCATGCTAACATTCAGTTGCAGCTGGTTCGGTACTTGGAGAGGAACTTTTCCACAGGGACTGAATGACTCTGTGTCGCTGTCATTTTGTGCCTCTGGAAAGCTCCGCCGTGATCTCTGGCTTAAACGCTTAGGAACAGTTTTGCTTTTTATGCTGCAGCGTTCAGTGTGAGCAACCGCCACAGCGTGTAAAAAAGCAACTTTGATTTTGCCATTCCCTCTTCTGTAACTGGCTCGAGTGCTTCAGCAGAAAAGCTTCCTAAAGCTGTAGCGTTCCAAAACTTTACATTCGTCCAAGCTAGAGGGGTTTGGGTTTTTCCTATCCTTATTTTTTCTGCACTGAAAGTAACATTTAATGTACTTAACCATTTCTTCCTGTAAGTTAAGTTGTTCATTTTGGGTATTGTTTGGTCCTAGCATTTTCTTGAACTGACACCGTCTTTTCAGCTCCCACCCTATTCAAATCCAAATGTTTTATAAAAGTGGAAAAATCCTTGATTGGAAAGTATCCCAATATCTAATTTTAAAGAACATTGGAAGTTGTACAGTAGTTTGTCCAGCTCACTTCAAATTGGAATTAAATTATGGCACCAGCAAATTGCTTTTGTTTTTTAATGAGATGTACACATTTCAATTTAAGTATAATAAATGTTTTTCAATAATTTTGTAAACGTGCTTTTCTTTTCCTTTACTTCCCCATTCAAGATGCTTCTGGTGTTCAGATTCAGATTAACTGCAAGACCTGCACTACTGATAACAGTGGGTAAAGGTGCTCACAGAAGCAAGCCAGCTCAGTAGGTTATCCTGCACCTGACCCACAACACAGATGTTCTATTTCTGATACAAAACTGAGTTAAATTTGAAATGATTGAAACAAATTCAAATGACATCAGCTGATTGTTTATTTAAGTGGCTTATATCAGAGTAGGTTCTGTTTGGGTTTGTACATCTTAAATGCAATAGACTTACAGGGGTCATTATGTTCTTAGAAAAAAGATGAGCCAACAAAGGGCAATACAACTTGACATACTGGTACTGGTGACCTTCGTGGTACAGGTGAGAGGAAAATCTGCTTAAAACTCTCTGTTACAGCAGGATGTCTCCTAATGGAACTTGAAGCATGATGGTAACAACAAACACTCCACCACTGCTGTGTAAAACAAGCCCTGACCACCTTATTTTATACTAGTAATCCATGTACTGCTGCACTCTAACCTGTAACTTAACCTCAAAGCTGAGGCTTCCAGTTACTGTCCTTACCTGGAACACATTCACGCTTTTAAAAAGTAGGTTTAAATATGTGGGGGGAATTGCAGTACTACCCAGAAGTAGCTTCTCCAACTGCTTTTTGAGCCAGTACTTCTATTAATCTTCAGTAAACACACAGGCCCTGAACTCTTAAAACACACATACGCACACAATCAATCTTACACAAAAAAGGGTTCTTTCTGAACTGTTGAGTAGGTTCTCGGATAATTAAGTTGCTTAAGATAAAAAAGTTCATCTAATCCTCTAGCACTGAAGAACTAAGGATGAAAGCATGGCCTTAAGAGTCAATACATAGATGTTACTATTCTGGTAATTCAGATGTTGACAGCTCCTCGCGTAACCCAAATGTGAAGAGTTTTGGCTTTCTGCATTTGAAAACCACAGGTTTGGTTCAACTGCCTACAGCTTTATCTGCCCATCTGTTTGCTCTGCCCCAAGAACAGGTGTGACAAACAGCTGGAATTCCTTACTCCATCAATCACAGTTCCCATAACTGAACCTGGTTTCCATTCTTCAGCTGTAGCAAAGCACAAGTACCCTCTTCTAGAACAGCAGCATCTTTCCCTTAGGTAACTAAGGACAGCAGGAGCAGTGCTGCAACTCAACCACAGCGGGTTGCTCTCCCCTTGTAAAGGCCGATGGCATTGGGTGTAAGACATGCTTCAGTGACAGGCAAGCGTTACACCAACTTAACTGAACCAAGCTCAGAAACTTGGGAAGTATCTCTATACAGTTACCTACAGGTACTGCCTTACCTTTTGACATTACCTATTGTGTCCCCTTGTGTAATTAGATACAAAGCTGACTCATGAAAAAGTATAAGCTGTTTGGCTGCAAGAGCTCATGATTACTTTGCTTTTTTTGGTCAACATCTGCTAAAGCTGATTTGTCTTTAAACCTGGTGTTTAATCTGTCATATATGTTACAGAACAGCAGGTTCGGTTCTGTGGTGCGACGGACTTAAGCCCCACATCAGGTTACACAACTTCACACCAAGTAGTGCTTACAAATGCAAATTAACTTCCAAGTTTAGTGAACTTCCACCAAGTAACTGCTAAGCTGAAAGGCCTGCACATTTTACACAGCATTTCAGTTCTCATGCCAACAGAAGGAAGGAGTTGCTAATACAAACGGAAGCATCACCAACTTAATCCACAGCTGCACATTATGGTAAGAGTTTTACCTGGAAAAAAATGCTTTTCTTGTCACAAAACTGGATGACCAAACACCACCGTTAGGACTGTCAGGAAACCAACTCCTTCCACTGCCTTGCAGTCCCATTCTCTTCAACATCAACAATGAGATTTGCTGTGTGGTTGCACTTACTGTCAGAGAATGATACAGCATCTGCAGAGGCGCTGTCCGCTCCCTCCTACTGATGGCGGGGGAGTTACTGGAGCAAAGTAAGCGTGAACTTTCACATGAGGTAGATGAGCCTGTGGGTGAAAAGTCTGCGTTACAATGGGAGAAAAAGAAACACAATAAGTGCAGAGCAGCAGCACACCTCAACTGCTGCCAGCACGTGGGCTCTCAGTCAGGTTGGTCGGCTAAAAAGGAAGCATCTGTACACTGGGTATGGTCCAAGCTGTTGTAATTCTCCTGTCCCATCCGGCTGAGGCATGCTAATGACTGGGCTCTCACCTGCATAGTGTTCCCACTTCCTTCCCGACAAAGCATGGCTCAGCCCAGACAACGTGTTCTGCTGCAGGGGAGAGGGGACGCTGGCTACTGAAGCTACTGTATCCTGTCTCCCCTGTTCCCTTCTTCTCTCATCCTAGAGAACAGCATGGAATAGAACTGGGCATATGCCCTCAACAGTCACTGTCAGGGAGCTTTCCAATTGCAAAGGTGTTTGGACAGGAATCTGGGAGATGAAGCTCCAGACAAGTATAACAGTAAGGCTAAACCACTATTCCCCCAGGGCAGGTACATGGAGGAAAGGTTTGTGTCTGGACTTGAAGGCGTAACAGCCATACAGTCCCTTCATCTCCAGCAGATGTTTTGCTATTAACTTATATTTTAGGAGTTAATGCCACTACGCAATCTAGAAAACACAGAAGCCTATCTCTGAAATAAGAATACAGAGAGCAGAAGGTAAGCACTCATCATTCCAACAGCAAAGTGTCATGAGCTACAAACAGGCAATTATTACTACTCATACAGAAAAGCTCCATCTAATTCCTAAAGGTGAGGAACTAACAGAACCATATTCAGATTCTATCCATCCTCCCTTGCCTGGGACATGCGCAGGATTCACACAACCTCAAACAGCATCAGCAGCTCATTCCTACCGGTACAAGTCAGCGAACACGTACTCTGATCCGCTTGATTCCAGCTCGTGTCACTTGCTGGCAGTCATACAGCTCAATTCTCTCCAAGTTGTGGCAGTTCTCCAGGTGCTCCAGCGTCACATCAGTGATGAGGAGACAGTTATCAAGCTCCAGGACCTGCAGCCTCTCATGACCACAGGTACTGTTGCTCAGATGCAGAATCCCATCATCAGTGATCAATTCACAGTGAGATAAGCTCTGAAAGAGAGAGAGGCAAACAGTTAACACATTGCTTGGTCCAAGTTACTCTGTCCTCCAACCATCAGAACTCTTCAACCTACTTCATTCTAGTGGTCGAACAGTTACAAATAGTACAGAGCTGAAATCCAGAAGAGCAACCAAATAGCTCTGCTCCACCAAAGGGCTGTGCTTTGAATTTAACTTGGCTTCAAAATGAGTAGAGCCCCAAAACACAGGCCACTGGCAGAACGCCTCAGGCCCCTTTGTTCTACATGAATGGGAGAATTCTGATCCAACTGTAAGGCACCTACACTACCAATGATGTGCACAAACAGCACGTGCTGTGCCAGAAAACAGGAGACAGAGTTAAAGAGATGCTCAAGGACATGTAGGAACAGGCGAGGATCTGCTGACAGGAGTTAGTGCTTCACAAGCTACCACATTTTCATATATACCACCGGGACCAAGCCTATGCAAGTCTGTGGAGATAAAGAAAAATCAAACTGGACTGAGTTGCCGAACAGTGATTTCAAAAACACATGAGCGCTCAGTGCCTCAGGCTGTATGTACAAGGAGTAATAAACATCTTGTACAGCTGCAGAAGCAAGGCCTTTCTGCAGCCATCAGCATAATAAACCAAAGAGTTCTGCTCCTCTTCAGCATGTTATCTTACTCCTTTGAGTTTCAAGAGCATGGGAAAGCTGCAGCATCTCAGGCAGCAGCACCACATAAAGCAGTTCCCTGGTTCCTTCAGGAAATCCATGACTCTTGGAGAAGTCTGATGATGACAACAACAGAAAAAAGACTCTCCTCAGAGCAGGCTTAACAAGCACTCTGCCACCAGTGAAATGAATGCTCTCAAGTCTTCTGCACTAGGAACATGCAGGATCTATGAACTCTAGTCCTCTTGCCCTGGGCTCTGCACTAGGCTCCTTGCTTCATGCTTAGCCCATACCTGTACCCAAGCCTAACGGGGGCTGGTTCCTGCCTTGCCACCAGTGTTTTTTCAGACAGCAGCTGATGAAGAAACACTTGCAGCAATCCAAAAGCACTTTTTAACTCAGAGCAAGCAAACCTCCTGCTTATCATCCAAATAAAACATGTAATCCTTCCCTTCTCTCAGTACATCTTTTATTTCAGCCTGACAAGGAAGCCTGAGCATTACCAACCTTACCTTACCCTTGTTTTACCTCAGCTGAAGTCATGAGCATTTCCTGCCTGCTGCCACACACAGGCCTGTCCTGCCCGCCCTTTAGAACAACTTGCCCCTCAGTTTTTCCTCCTTCACTCAACAGGATGAACAAGTAACCAGAGAAGAGGCTTGAGACAGGTCTGCAACATCCCCGAGTCTGATGGGGAGCCCCCTGGCAGCTCCAGCAGGTCCAATGTCACCCACTCCGCAAGCCTGAGCAGCTGGCAGTGACTCCAAGCCACACCACAACCAGTGCATGCTGTCTACCCTAATGATGCAAGTCAGCACTGCTCTAACTTACAACTTATGTTCTGCAAGTCCATCAATTCTCTAAATACTCCACGTCTCTCCTACACCTAACTTCCTTTATGTACGTGCTCTCAGCATTTGATTTGGCTCACAGCCTGGAAACAATCAGCAGCTGCAGGGTTAAACAGCATTTATAATAGACCTGCTGTTTCAAGGAAGGACAGGAGGTTCTGTGGAGCTGTTAGCTACGGCAGCAGCCTGCTGGCTAATTAAGAGTTTTCCATCCAGGAAGTAAGCAGCTTATAAAATCAGCCTTCCTGAGACACTGTGTTTGGTGCTGAAAGGACAATACAGGATGTACAGCTGAGTTCATAGACCTTTGTGAAACAAATATGGCAAATAATACATACTTCGTGTTATCTGACCTTTCTGACTTCAGAAGCCTGTCAGAAAGTGTTAATAATGTGGAATTTTACAATGACAATTGCTTGAAACCTTTAGAGGTTTCAAAGGTTTTGAAATACATTGATTCAAACCAAAGAGTTTTGTTATTTTTGTTAATCCTTACTAAATGCTGTGTATAAATCAAATACCTATCATACTGTGAGAGTGACATACGATCAACTTAACTGAAGAATTCAACTGACTTCTCACATCCAGTAATGAGTATTTCAGTTTCTCCAATAATCTGAATGTGCAATTATTAGACATTTTTAACAGAAATTACTTCTTAAGTCCAGTAAGTAATAGAGCATTTGAGTACTCTGATACTGATGACCATAAGTAGTTGGTTATAATTGGTCTAACAGTGCTTTTCCTTATTTCCACTATCCAGAGCCTCCAGACACCAAGAAACAAATTCAAATTTGATTTCTACAACTCCAAACTATTTGTTTGAACTGTAAATACGCCTAAACATATGCTAAAGCACAGCTAGTCAAGATTTAGCAGAACCATCAACAATATGTGATTTCATATTTGAAACATAACATCAGTTCACGCAGGGTATTTGGCAGCTGCTAGTCTTGTTTTCTCTTTCCCTGTAATTCTGAGCCATCACTGTTCACTCACACCTTTGAGGATGTATCCTTCCTACACACAGGGTAGGAATCACATCAAGAAGAAGTAAGTTTTCCCTGTTCCCTTAGAAAAGCTGTGTTATTTTACCAGTGCCACACTTCCCTGCCCATGGGCTAACACACACACAGAGGCAGCAAACAAGAGCAGGTTCAGAAAGATACTTAGAAATTACAAAGTTTGATGATACCTCCGGTGCAGCACTGGCACAACTGGTACAAAGGACCTCTTGCAAACACAGGTTATGGTTGCAATTACAATACAAGAACATATCCATTGCAGAAGAACAGAAAGAGTCCCGTATAAATGGCTCCACATGTCCTGACAACTCTCATTTGGCTTAACATTAAGGATTATGGTACAGAAATGAGGTCAGGCAATTAATGAGCAAAAATAAAACCCAACATCAATAGAAAATAGTGAACAAGCTCCTTTTTAAAAGCCATCTCTCCTCATGTTGCTACCTTAGTAACACTGAGTAACACTAATTATAACACCATTTAATTAATGAAGCAGCAAACCTTCCTTTAATCCTAAAAACAGATTATAAAGATACTTGCTCTTTCACGTAGATCTGTAGTAGTATATAAAATATCTACCCTTATGGCACAACTGGCCTAAATACAGGAGCTCCTATTGTAAGGACAGCCTGGTAATTTTGGAGTACCCTGTCTGAAGAACAGCCAAATTTATGTCACCTGAAATTGGTTTTGATGTTCTGAAAGACCTAAGCAACCACTCCCTACGAAACAGTTCTTTGAAGTAAGCAGGATACCCCACTGAAGGCATCTCAATCTTCTCCAATTGCACTCAAAAGTCTAAGTCAAAAAACTGTTTCATAATCTAATATGTAAATGTAATCCTCGGGAAAAAACTGCCTGCATGCAAAACTGATATCAGAGTGATCACACAGATTACATTTATCTTCACCGGGTGGTTTTGCTTATTCAGTACTTGATGCAAACTCATACTCTCTAAGAAAAACATTAGTGAACACTTCAAGGGTATCTATAAAGGATCCAAGTACTATAAGTAATCAAATATGAAGGATGTTAACCACAAAAATACAAGCTTTCTGGTTATTACTGACTGATTTGGTAATATCTTGTTATCACACAATGTAAATATGTGAGGAGTAATCTTCTTTAGAATACTTATGAAATGTGTGTATTTTGCACAGTATCATACTACATCAGGAACTTTAAAGAGTGAACAGGAGTTGTGTATGTGTGTAGTTTTGGGGAATGCATTACAATTCACAAAGAGTTAAACTTACCAATGCTTGTAGCTTAGGACAGTGTATAGAAAGTTGTATCAATGTGCTGTCAGTTATCTAGAAATGAAAGAAACCAACCAACCATAAGCAACAGACAGCAGGAGAGTCAACCCTCAAATAAGATACCTCTTTCTCTACCAGATGAAGGTGCTGTTATTCCTGGAAAACACCCAATCACCTGTTACTCTTCAAGTATTTTTCCCTATAGAATTTCCCAATAACTACTTTTATTTACTATCATAAACACAGCACTATTAATAAAAACCAAAGCACATCTAGCTGAAAGTGCTAATGCACTACGTTCTTACACTGGACATTCAATATTCCTTTTCATATTAAAGCTCACCAAAACACACTCTTCCAAGTCCATCTTCTCCAGCTCATGGCAATTCTAAAATAAACAAAAAAAGCAAACAGATAAACAAAGGATGAAATAAACCAACATATAGACATAAAAACATGCACAGGAGTAGTGATAGGAGATGGCACAGCTTTCAAGAGGAAATCATGAGCTAAATCCCTTCAAGTATTTGATCACCATCAAAGGACAAAAAATGGTAAAAAGATTAAATATCCCCCAGCCACACACCACCTCCCTCTCAAACCTCTACATTTCAGCCTTTCTCCTCCTAAGTGAAATGTGACCTCCTTGCTCTGCAAGGTTTGAGCAGTATGCACCAGTACTCACTCACCCCTGCTTCCCTTTTGGAACCAACTTCAATTCAAACCTATGGTATTTATAACCAGTGCACTAAAGATAACCAACCTGCATAGAGATGCATACACCAACCTCCATCAAACTCATCTGAAACACACTTAAGCCCACGGGAACATCTCTCTTCGCCGTCATACATTATAAAGCACCATTAAAAACAATGTGCTTTGCTAATGAATGCTGAAGATATTACAATATGGTCCACTTTAAGGCTGAGAGAAAGCTGCACTTCACATCTTTGCAAGCAATTTCCCCAATACACTGAGAGAACCCAGCAAGCTCTTGTAAAAGTGCTTTCAGCATCTGATCATGGCTCATTTCAAGAAAATAACATAACCCTGTGACCTTGCAGCAGACCACATGCTGCTATGGCTTAGCCCAAACCCCAGCCCATTTTTTACAGGCATAGGAAGAAATGGTTTAACTTGCAGTTCCCAAAGGCAAGCTTGAGGTGACTGCCAAAGCCCAAGGCTGTAGTGGTGAATGATTAGAAACCACTCTGTTTTACCACTGTGGCTAGAAAAAAGCCCCTGCATTCACACTGAACATCAGCAGTGCAAATGAATCCTGTTAACTGATTATTATTTTAGGGTGTCTTAAACCAGCAAGCAGACAAGTCTAACTTGAAGCATTTGATACCATCAATATGCTTACTTTACATATTTACAGCATGAATCAGGGCACAAGTGTTTACAGTTCATAATGGAAGTATTTTTGTAACCTAATGGTATGCTTAGAATAATCTACTATACAGAGATTCTTGGGATGTAAATATCACCAGGGTATGCGTTATGTTTATAGGGGAAATTTAGCTAGAATACATAACACAAGTTTTGAATTATAGTAAGTTCCACTGAAACATACAAAACAGTGAAAAATGCAATCATAGCAAAATTATTCTATGATTCTATGAAAATAGATCAAATTGCAGCTCTAAGTATAATTCAGAAATAAAATCACTTTTTAGTCTCTTCCTTCGCTGGGTTCTTTCTACTTTATTTTTCTGCTTCTCATACTTTTTCCTAGCAGCACTACATCAATTCACAGCTGCCCAGCAGCAATGAAAACAAGGCAAGCTCTAACCTTCTGAAGTGACCCTTACCCGTGCTAAAAGGGTAAAACCAGCATCTGTAAGATGTGAACATCTTGCAGCTTCCAAAATCCTGGAAAAGTTTTAAATGTTAAAGAAAACATTAGCAGAGAGTAAAGCAAATGCATTTGAGATACAAATCTGTCTTCTGCAACTTACAGCTCTCAATAAGAAACGTACACATATACGTTTATTTTACAGTGATTTGCAATTAAAAAACACTAGGCAGACTTTTGATACAGCTTGTCAGAAGATTCTAATAGTTACAGACCAGACTAAGTTCAACCCTCAATCTTCTCAACATTTAGTGTAGAATTACACCTAATTATAGGCATTTTAACCTTTTGTTTCAGTAAGACAGCAAAATGCTCAAGTTGTTTTATGTGTTATCAAAGGAAAGATATGGGAGAATAAACCCCAAGTTTAAGAAAACACAGATGAAGCCTGCATCTAAAATCCCTTACATAAACACAGGATGTTGGGAAGCCACAAAACTGAGAAACTGCTTACTAGAAATTCACTTAGAACATGAAGCACAGTGAAGGAAGTTACCAGAAAGCAAGGATCAAAAACTCTCCAAGCCCACAGTAAAAACAATGAACTACACCAACACAACCTTAAAGTAACACAGTGTTTTGGAAAGATAAACCTAACACTGCCTCCACTGGCCCTGGGAAGCAGTACTGACAAAAGAAAGGTCATCTGCCCCAAACAGCACCACTAATATGCAGAACAAGCCTTCAGCCCATTCATGTTTTGCCATCTTTATCATAGTTTTCTTTTTCTTTCTTCTAATGAACACTTTTTACTTTGCAGGTAGAGTAAGTATCAGGATGAATAAGCAGAAACCATGCAGCAGGACTGAGCAAGTGGCTGCATGGTGCCAGCTGGGGTTAAACCATGACAAGACTCTTGACTATGGCTTTGCTGGATCAGTCTCTTCCAAGCCAAAAGCAACAGCACAGCAGAGTTCAGAGGTTAAGCCTCACAGGACACACCCTTGAAAACCACTTCCAGAGTGCTTGTCTCCAACACCATTCAAATGTACAATGGAAACTCAAGAGCAGCCGAGAGAGGTACAACACAGATACAGCTTCTCAAATGGATGGTTGTAACACCCCTTTTTCTCTACAGGCTCACATTTGGGAACTTTGTTCCCTTCCATCAAGGGCACTTACTAACCTATCATAAAATACTCTCAGCTACCCTGAAAATTATCCACAATACCAAATAGGAAAGGAAAAAAAACACCATCACCACAAAATACGACTCAGGTCACATGAGTCCTTTCATCGATTCCTTGCTTTCAACCCCACCTCACTTACAACCACTGGATCCCCAACCCCGTTACAATTCTGATTTTAAAGTGGGGAGAAGGGGATGATATTTGAAGTGTGCAAAATAGGAAGGATGCTACTTACATCTGCTTGAGAAGAAGATGGAAACAGAGGAGTAAGAAACCAGAAGACTAGCAGCCCTAGTTTTCCTGCACTTGGGTGTGCAGTTAGGTTGAAGAGCAGAATGGGCAGAGCAAGCTGTATATACACATGCTGCAGCAATCAAGCTCACAAATGAAAAACAGGTGGGAAGGCACTGCTCAGCATGAAAATGGGCAAAGTTCTAATTCTTACTTTCAGTGATTGTTCTTAATTAGAGAGGGCTCTTATTTTTTTTCCAGATAGAGCTGACATTTATATCCCACCCAGTGATTCGTGACAAAGGACCTAGAATGGGAGTTGATGAGGTAAAATGATCACCAAGAGCAGATTCATCACTCTCATAAAGCAGTGTTCTCCAGACCTCCCAGTAGCACTTTAAGATGTGGGTACACCTGGAATGTCTCCACACACAGCACCTCCCTACTCAGACTGAATTAGCAGCAGCTGGGAGATTACATTGGTGGGGTTAGAGGATCCTAATTTTCACAGCCCCACCTAGAAAGACCTTCATGGGTGCTTTTCTCCACAAGCCTCACCAAAACTCTTACCAGTGTTTTTACATTTGAAAGTGCTAAAAATCAGAAAAAAGTAAGATACCAAGTGCTTAAATGAGCAGGTATAAAGAAAGCTGAAGGGGCAGCTGCATCCTGACATAGGGGAAAAAGCAGCTGAAGGGAGTTGGTCAAGCTTAGTATTTTTTTCTAAGGAGATGTAATTGTGAGTGGTAACAGCTGCAGAACAGTGGTATCGTGGAAAGCAGCACAGTAGGGCTCCCATACCCTGAAGTGAAGTGAGAGTAGCACAGTACAAAAGAACAGAAACAAAAGCTTCTAACAGAGGCAGCAGTTTTCTTTCATACTCAACACCAAAATATTCAGAAGGTATAAACAAGTGTGAAATTACATTTCCCTTTGATTGCAACGTAATTTTTTATAATGTACTTTCCTTACATGATCCCAAAAGTCTAGATGTAAACAGCTGTACCATCTGTCCTTCCATCATGCACTCCTCTGCAGTAACCACTGCAAAGGGTCTTTCTCTCTCCTTACACTGTTCCTCATGACAGAGAACGGCAGACGCCTTCCCCCTCGTGGCACAGACAGGAGCTAACAGTTTACCTACCAAAGTCAAACCGGCTCCTGCTGCAGTTGTACTGGAAAGAACTGCACAACTAATAGCACTTTAGAACTCCTATTTCCAATTCGAGCTGTGAATTGAGAGAATGAGAGAAATCGTGGGAAGAGACCCAGAGTAACAGCATAGCTTTCTCAGGAAGACAATTAAACGTGTCAGAAGACTCCTAAGCCCGTAACATTGGCACACATAAGCTCTAGTAAGTATGAACCATTATGTGAAAGGGACTGTCACTCTGGAATTGTCTTAAGGACAGGTTTCCTACAATAGCAAAAGCTCTTCTTCACTCAATCAGCTAAAGGAACACTGTGTGTCAGTATACTGAACACTTGCTTCCCCTAATTTTTATGATCTACACTTCCCCTGCATTTATCTGTGATCGAAGTGTAACAACCCTGACTCCTGCACATTCCCGTCAGAAATGGCAATTTAGTGTAATCTAAAAATCTTCTGATTTAATTTACAGTGAAATCAGACCTCACAAGAAGCATTAGGTCTCTACAACTGCTGCATGACAGAGCTTTCTTATTAAAGCTGAAGCTGTCCCACTTCTGAGAATGCCACTATAACCTACATGTCAGCACAAATAACACCAATGTAAAAGTTAACATTATTTTTAACTGATAAGCCCTTATTACTCAAAATATATGCCATAAACATCAGACTTTAGCACACTTCATATCTGAATTGAAGAATGCCAGGATATACTGCAGAGCATACTAAAACCACAGTAAAAACCCACAAAACCTTTAAATATATTCAGATATGATTTAGCGCTTTTTTTGCAAGACAAATGGCTGCATAAAACCACATCAGAGTACAAACATCACAAGACACAACTACAGATATTTTCACCTTTAAAAAAAATAATGGGCTTTATATCTTCTTTTCTTCTGGCTTGTAATTAGTACCTAAATATTTAGCTAGAAGCACAGAACTGAACTGCTCAGTTCATCATGTCTTATTTGTCATCTATGAAATCTGTTTTTCAATATACAGTGGATTACATTAATACAATAGCTACAGAGGACCAGCCCTCAAGTTTCTATTCAGCTGGTACTTCTAACTTAATGTTTTGATTGCGAAGGTAATGCAAGCAACACAAAGCTAAATCAAACCTGTGGGTATCAGCTGATTATCTTCAGAAGTGAATTTCTTAGATCAGGCCAGTAAGAACATGACATACTCACGACAGGCTCATGACATACTCACTTCAGCCTTGGACAGTTTAGACCAAGTGCTGTGAGAGAAGCATCTGTCAGGTTGCTACAGCCTGAAACACAGAGTGATTGAAGTCTGTGGCATCCTCTACAGATTTTGACAATGCCTTCATCTGAAATTTGCTGCAACATAGAAGAAGGCTGAAGTTACTCCGTTATCAAATAACCAGCTAAGAATAAAAATCAAGTCATGTTAACTGAACTGGTAGTGTCACACTGTATGGCAACCTGCGGATCTTCAACCAAAAAATACCATCATGAAACCATGTTAATTGATAACACTGAAAACAATCAAGGGACAATTCCTACTCATCTACGTATTTTTCCACAGATCTCAAGTACTGCTCAAAGGCAGTCTGAAGCACAGAGGGAGAGTTATTTGTTGTTGGATTCCTCTTTCGCTATGCTTTTGCTTTATAATTTTCACTCTTTTTTGGAATTATTTATATTTAGTTGTAATTATCATTGTGTTAAATAGCTTGCTTATATGTTTGTATAGTGCAGGTCTTTTGTTCCAGTGACAGTGTAAGTTCAGGAACAGTGCAAAAGAGAATTTGAAGCTAAGATAGCAGTAAAGCTAACTACCTATTTTGCACTGGAGCAGTAGGACCCAGGGGTAAAAATCCTCCATCTCTGGATAATTTTCAAAGCAAGAGTTGTCTTCAGCTGGAAGATTTAACTCAAAAGAGGGGTTTTCATTTTGCAAAATTGTTTTGAACTAGATATTCTGAGGAAAAAAAAAAAAAAGAAGTAACTCTTAAATTTGGACACAGGAACTAGAAGAAATATCCCCAGTGCAGCTGCACACAAAACAGCAACAGGAATTGGGTTATTGAGGGGGTGTGTGTGCAAATATTATTTTGTTTACAGGTCTTCTATTCTGGAAAAAGTATGCTCCCACTCCTAACTCCAAGAATTTAATTTTTCTGCTGAATGACTAATCCTTCATGGTGAAACAGGTTTTTCTTTCCTGGCCTACCATTATTCTTCCGATAACAACAAAGACCTCTACTGTATTTTGAACTGAAAATACACATTCTTTTTATAAGCCACACACCTAGGTACAGTAATACTACTTGAGCATATTTCTGAGGCTGTTACCACAAATACCACCTTTCACAGATGAAAACAGGACCTGAGATCACCTTATGCCCCTTCCCCCAACCCAGGCACATTTTAGCATCAGAAGTTTGTATTTGCAATTTGTTCTGTCAAATAGAAATTATTCTAGACAGAAAACTAGAAGTCTTGTCATCTTTTTGTGGATCTAGAAGGATCTGCATCATACACAGGTAAGAAAAGTCCAGCATCAATCAGGTATTTCTAGATTTGACTCCCAAAAAAACATTATTTTCTAGAACTACCTTGGTTTTTTGGGAGATGCTCCTGACACTATTACTGGGAACAGGAACTATGTTGGAGGTAAGGACTATGTAAATTTTATGCTGCTGTTGGAGATGATCAAAATCCTCAAGTTATATATGAAAATTTCCCATTCTGAAATTGCTTGTCATTCAATGCCTACATCTCTCTTGGGAAAGAAAAAAAAAAAAAGGCACAAAAACATCTGCAAGTCCCCATTTTCTAAGACCTTTCTCTGAAGAATGTACCTATCAATCAGATGTGCATTTTCCAGAGTTAATATCAGTTGATTTCATAGCTGCTGGCCTGGCATTTTACAAGGTCCACAAAACAGAGCCACTAGAATTAAAGTTTGGATCATTTAAAGCACAAGGAGATCTGCTGTGTAAATATCAGTGCTAGTCCTTTAATCATAAAGACCCTGGTTGCTTCTGGAAGTATGCTTCTAAGCCATAGCAAGCATGTGTTCTTCCACTGAGAAAGTATGCCCTTCTGATATGTAGATGGTTCTGAACAATCTTCAGTTGATGTCAACACATTTTACTGCAATTATGTAGCCCACAATATGTCTTCTGCTACATTAGAAACCTTAAAATGATGAATAGACCAAAATGTTTGATCTTAATGGATGGGAGAACAAGATCTACATCTGTGAAACTGCATGGTTTAGCACATACACAGTTCATGATATTTGAATGAATGCAGTTAATTCTTACTCTGGAGCTTACTAAGTTAAAAGACATAATGAGGGGAAAAAAACATAACCCATAACTCCAAATCTACACTCAGCTGTAGAAAAAGCCAGCTCATTTAAGATCTCTAAGATTAAGATTTCCACACAAAATTTTGTGCAGTGCAAAGATATACTATTCGTGTTATTCAAGTGTGTAGCAGATCAATTCATTAGCATTCAAAAATGGTTTATGATTCTTAAAGAATGTATCTTTTGAAGCTCCAAATACATACCGTACAGGATTGCAAATTCAGGATCACCAGTTCATGACAGTGATTTTGAATGTGTTTCAATGCTTCATCTTCTAACTGTGTTCAGCAATTAAACGGGACATAGGAAAAGAAACAAGAAATTAAAAGCACAGCAAAGCAGCCCAAAGAACATACACATTTTGTAACATTGAACAAAAGACTACAACAAAAATGGTATTTTTTAATTCATGGAGATTTCAAAAACCCAAAATAAAATTTTATTCCTAAAGGATCACCCAAGCAGTTATGTACCTGTGTGCAACCTCTAAGAAATAGAGCTTTTAGTCCACTACACCCTTTCACCAGTGCTTCAATACCATCCTTCGTAATCTGATCACACCAGGAAAGATTCAAATGTTCCAGATTTCTGCAACCCTCACTGGGAGAATTAAAAAAATACATAAAGTTAAATCCAGCCTTCAAATAGTCATAACAGTGGGAAACCCAAATTAAACACACTGTTAGGAATTAATGATAGCCAGTGGACTGCGCCAGGCCTCCACAGAAAAGTCATGAGAAAAGACCACACACAAACATTGCAGTCTACACCCAAGAAGTCCTAGATACAGAATATGGTCACTGCTGATACACACTATTAAGGTTCAGCAGTGATTTTTTTTTAACTTTATTAAATGTTGAACAGCTCTTTAAATGCTTTTCTTTAATACAAAACACTGAATTTTCTTACCTTAAGCCTTTCAAAGAGCTGTTTGTGATGGCTACACAAGATGTCAGATCCAGATGTTTCAGCTTGGAACAGAATCTGCTAAGACTGTAACACGTGCTGCAAAACAGCAGACACACTAAAAATACCTTCAGCTACTTCTTCTTCCAAATTTTCTCATCAAACAAAAAACCACTTTGGCTTACCTGTCAGTGATTTTTGTGCACCCATTTAGATTTAAGTGTTCGATGTTTCTACAGTTCTGTGCAAAGGTCCTAAAACAGCAACAAAAAGCTGGAGTTAATATATAACTCACAAGTTGTAATACAGTCACTAGAGCGCACCCATGTCCCCTACCACTTTCCACCTCAGTTAAAAAGCTTAATCTCTAAGCCCCAGAGTAATTACAAAGTACACCTCAAATACATCTGCCTCTTGCTTTTATCCTTTTGTTAATATAAGTTTCTGACTTAGGTAACTCCTGAAACCAAGTGTTGTCCATCTCTCAAATACCACTTGAGCAAGGTGTTTATTTCTGTCATATATAAGCCAGAACTGATTTGCTTCAAATGCCTTAATTAAAAACATTAAGGGCATAAACAGAAAGGTTTATATATCACATCAGTTAAATATTAAGCTGCTGGGAAGAGTTTTTGCACATCTCATTACTGAAGTCTTTGTAGATCTTTGTAGGAGCTTGCTCCCACATCAAACGAAAAGGAACGTAACTTATACTATGAAGAAGTGGGACCTAAGCCTATCGAACTACCAATGGAAAGCCCTGTGGATTGCAAATTAGTTATTTATGATCTTAAAAATTAAAATGCATCTGTGTGCACTACTGGGTATGAACTATAAGGATGATTGGAGCTATTATACTGCTAGAAGCCTGTACGTATCATTATACTAATTACCAAGGAGAAACATACAAACTTTCTTTTCATCCCTGCAGAGTAATATTTACAGCTGCGTTGCATTTCAGAACACTGGTTTTATGCCCATGTTTTCTCCAACTGCATGGATTTTATTGGCAGGGGTGGAAGAAACGCACAAAACCAGTTTTGTCTGGAGGCCTGCCGTGGTTAACAGATCCAACTACACACTCAGCTGGTAACAACTTCCTGGCTCTCCAGTGTGGATTGGAAACAATGGAAAAAAAACCCAGCAAGCAGTTATACTGGTGAGAGTTTCCACTTGAATTCTCAAAACAGCTATTCCAAAATTCATGTACTGGAGGGAGATTTACAATTGAGACACTCTTCACATCACTTGGGAAGATGTTACACTAGAGGAACAGCAAACTTTGCTTCCAAGATTCAGGCATAGGGCATGCCCTGAGAGAGCTGCCACAAACATCCGGTATTTACATGGCCAATACCTACTTCCATGATTGGATACTTTTAAACAAAATTTGATGTAGAGGTAGGGCAAAGAAAGAAATTAATATCACCCACAAAACTAATGGATCTGGAAACAACATGAGAAGGCTCATAGGAAAAGTCACTTTTAGAATAGGTATCTGAAAATTAATGCCACCTTTCTCCTGCTAATGTTTTGAAAGTCTTAAAGCTCATGCATTTATCATTCATTTGTTAATTTCAATATAACCTGCTGTCATCTCAGAGGTGAAACATCTTCTTTTCTGAAGTGCCTTAGGCACCACCACCTGCACCAGTTAGTTGTCACAGACGTACGTGTGAATGCTGGTAACACTCTAGTAGCCAGTCTCAGCTTCTCAAATGCCACTACTACATGAACCCACTTAGGATATCTGGTAACATTCACAACCCTCACTGCAACCTTCTAGCCTTAGTACCCTGAAAAGCACAATTGGGAGCCTAAACTTAATGTGAAAATGAAGTTACTGGGGAGAAAACTGTTACCTACTGTCCTAACTCTTTCTTCCTACACCCTTCTCACTGACTTCCTGCTACCTCCTCCTCATGGTAGCTGTTACCTCTCTCAGAGCCTGCCTCTCCCCTCTCCTCCACTTTTGGTATTGCCTCCCCTATTGAGGACACAAGAACTCTCTGTGTGAATGTTCTGGAAACTTGGAGGAGCATTACAGAGAGTTAACTCTGGTTGGAGCTACCTCTTTTTTGACAGCAGTTGCCAGTAATCTGGGAGATGGTAATAATATGCACTTTCCCCTGAGGAAGCAAGACTGACTGAAGGTGGAGACACCAGAGAGCAGTCAAGGAGATGGCTTAGAGGCAAGGAAAGCTTAGGGGACATCTTTGGGTCTGAAGCTAGGATGCCTATTTGGGTTGCTAAAGCAATCTAGTGCTCAACTAGTTGCTGGATTAATTTACCCTAGACACAAAACCCAGTGAATTAGACTTACTTCTAAACTTTAGAAAGACCTAAAGGTCTCAAGACGTTAAATGCCCACTGCTTAACAAAAATCTTTGTGCTTGTATTTTCCATTGAAGAATGGCCACACTATATCAGACCTAACACCACCCAGCCCAGTCTCCTGTGACAGCAGAGGAAAGCATACCTGTAAAAAGCCATACCCCAAGGCTTTTGCCAAATACTCTTTGAGCTCTAAAGCACTTGTGGCTTAGAGGCACTTCAGCTGGAGGTAGGATCTCTGAGCTCTAATACTCAGGAGAAACCTTCACAGAGGTATCTGACTAAACAGCCTGTGTACAGAAAAAGCTTACATGGAGTCAAACAATCTTCTGGGGACAAACTGCACAGTTCATTTTATATACTGTACAAAAAAGGGCCACTGTCTCTATTTGGAGACTCCTGAGATGATCCTGTTGTCTGCCTGTCCTTAAATTAGAGCCAGAAGAGAATCCAAGGCTTTTCCTGATTTTGTATGCACTAAGTTGTATCAGTCTTTGTTCTTCCTCCCATTGCTTGGGTTACCTCTTATCCAGACTAGGAGATAAACTATAAACTGACTGACTAATCTTCATGAAATTATGTATTGCAGGACACCAGAGTATAGGTCTGAAAACATTTTAACTGCTTGAAAATGGAATGATATCAACATAATACTAATGAATAAAAAGACACATTTCTGAAGATCACAGTTCTCATTTCTTAGTTCATTTTCAGAGAATAATAGTAGCTATACTTTGATCTCAAATGGACATCTCAGTCACTATTAAGGTACTCAGTACTTCAGTATCCCATTTTGGCCATTAGTCAGTACTCAGAAATCCAAACATATGTAACAATAATTGCTTTTGGTCCAGACATTAGGAAATAAGTGATGTCTCAATCTTGGACTTTACTTACTTTAAGGAGGAGTCTCCAACACCAAGACATCCTCTCAGACTAAGTTGTCTCAGGAACCCACCACACCTTTTCGATATATTTTCCACAACTCGACCCTTAAACCAAATAGAAGGAAGATTTTGTTGAGTTTTATTCTGATGTAACATTCTAACCAAATTAAAAATGCTGGGAGTGAACACCCACCCCAACTCTACCCCACCACAACTACACCTCCTTGAATTTCTTCTGCTGCTTTAAACAGTTGCCTGATGAGACTCTCCACCCTCACTGAAGTGCTATTCAATGCCATCTTTATTTCCATCTCACTTTCTTTCAGTCTATCACACATGACTCCATTTTTTGTCTCAGCAATAACTACCCATTAAGATTGCTGAAATCATCTTCAAGTTTTGTCAGATGTGTAGGGAACCTGAAGAACTGCCCTAGAGGTTGACTGGGAGGCATACCCATTCCTCAAGGATCACAGTTACTATTACAGCATCTCAGTTGAAATTAACCATAAAGATGTGCTTAGCCTAGTACATCACTGAACTACAGCCTCTGTACCTCCTGTTTTACAGTTTCTCCTGTAGGGATCTGCCTAAGCCCACCTTTCGGTCTTCAATGTCATATATATTTGGCTGTCTGTGCTTAACATTTGGGAATGACAAAAGACTATCACAGGCTTTATGCCTCCTTATTTGTTCAAAGCTGAAGCACAGTTTACACACAAAGCTTCCTACTTGACCCCACATTTGCTATAAAATGCTTTTTATTTACATCCCCAAAGCAAATTTTGTTATAAATCAGGAGTAAGCAGAATAGCACACTATTATTATAGTTTCTATTATTAGTACTTCTAATATTCAGTCTGAAAGTAGCAATAGGCAAAAATATTATTTAAAAGCCAATAAAAATATACTCATTTATTTTTATATTTATTTAATGTTTTTTAAGAAAAATAAGATAGCAAAAAGCAGGCGGCTACTGCAAAAAAATACTAGACATCACATTGTGTCTAATTTCAGGGAGGTAAGGTAAGAGAAATCAACACTGACCATTTAACAAACAGGACTAATATCAAATAACTAATAGTATCTTTCATTTTCTTTGCTCTCTTTTCTTTTTGTTTTTAAGAAGGAATACTTATACAATTACAGGTCAATGGATTTTTGTTTGTTCATTGTTCACCTCCAATACCGAAAGTCCTAGTTATCATTATGTCAAAATATTTTCTTATCAGAGCTTGTTTCTTAGTCCATAAAGCAACAGTGTATCTTGTATCTCAGATGAATTTACACCAAAACAAATTGAAAAGCACTATACAAACAAAATTATGTATTTTTTAAAGCTGATTAGACAAAATTCTCTCAGCAGAGGCCAAATACCTTTATTGTGCAGATAGTGTTCAATGAATAACATATGATGGGAGTTCAATCTACACTGCAGACAAAAGCCAAACCCTACTGCATTTTGCAAAGAAAATAGAATAGTTTTCCCAAACCCATTTATTTCTTTAAGCATGTAAAAAACCCCAACAGCATTTTTAAAAAGTCAAATGCATTCAAATGTGTTTAATTGTTCGAATAATTCAATGTCACTCAAAACCCTAGATTTTCAAATTACCTCAGCTTACATACATACACATACCAAAAAATCCTAACACATTTAACTTCAAGATGATCTTTACACATCTTCATCATAGAAAATAAACATTTTTTTACAGTTCCACCTCCCTCTTTACTCTCTACCACATAAGGTCTTCAATATGGAAGGTTTCACAAAACCTGATTTTTCCTTATTTGATAGTCTCAGATCAAGTACTGCTATGAGAAACATCACCAACCAGTACAATGTCAAACTGAGCAAAAAATTGCTAGATCCGATTAGCAGCTTTTACCTGCTCTAAATCTACAGATAAAAAATCTTACCAAAACAGCTGAAGAAAAAGACAGAGTTCTTAGACACCAAATGTGAGTACCACGTTCAAAACTACCTTCTGTAATAACCTTTGGTTTAACGTACTCTTATGAATAAATGTAAGGGGCTTATATTACAAATATACTTAAATATAATATACTGAACTAAATTGCTCCAAACCACAATAGCTTCTTATAGCAAAAGAGGATCATAATTTAATTTCATCCCTTCTTCTGAATCCCATGCTACAAACACAGTGTCTCAAAGGGCAACACCAACACAGTATCTCAAAGGTACCACATAAGACAAATATATCGAAAACATAAAAATCCAATACTGTGTTTCTAAATAGCAGAAAGGTTTCAGACACAGAAAAGGCCTACCAACAGAAGGACCACATACCCATGGGGTTTTCTTCATTATTTCTTAACAAATGAGAAACAGAATCTTTTTTAAAAGTAACTGAAAAGATTGCATTAAAGCTCCAAGTCTTCATAGGCACATTTAGATAGAGGCAGATGCCAAAACTCTTTCTCCTACCTCTTCAAGATCCTCATGTTTAACATCAGTATAGCAGAGGAGTTGGCAATAATCTTTAAAGAGCGGTGAAAAAAATTTATGCTATGTATTACTGTAAAGCTTTAGGAACAGTTTGAACCATGCTTGGCAAAATATACCAAATGAAATCCATCTGGATTTTATGCATGCAACTAAGAAACTATAACATAAAACCCAGAAGCAAATTCATTATTGTATTCTAAATTTGATTTGTATCAAACAACAAATAATAAACCAGTTCAGATTCAATTTAGGAATTGTATTTCACCATGGAATTTTGTCTTAATTTTCTAATGTCCTATTTTATTTTGTTATGCACATCTATGATAGCATTAATGCTGATATGTTTTTCTTACAGAAGACAAGACTGCCCTAATCATTTCGTTAAATGCTGAAAAGGACTCTAATCCACATGTATCTGCATTTCAGGCAAGGTCCAAACCTCATAAAGCAAACATTCACAAAACATAATCAGATACACACCAAATCAAATCTAGGCATGTAAGTGGTTAAGAAAAGTTGGTCAGCATTTTATTGTGTCAATCTCAAAATCCTACAGAAAAGTGTGCATACAGCTTTTAGCACTAGATGGCATCCTCACAGAGAGACTCGACCAGCAACAAAATTGTGTCTGGATGGTGAAACTGATTCCGAGGATTTCACTCCATCCAAACACATCATTTAAACCTTTACTTTCTGGAAACGAGCAGCTTTGAGTTTCAAGAGCCCTGTATGCATATGATATCTGCCAATTATCTGATACATAGCTGGCAACCAAAACAAACACTCATCCAGTGTGAAAAAAGATAAATACAGAGTTATTTTCCATTTGCTCCTTCACAATGCTATCCTGAACTTCGGCCTTTAACATGTGAGCACAAGCACAGTCTATGTGATACTCAAAATGGGCTATGCTTTTAAACATCACCATAGGAATAGAAAAAAATTAAGGACACTAACCTCTATATCCGTTTGAAAGTTGAAGAGGTCTATTCTTTGCCAATTGCTTCCATCCAGAGCTAAAACATTCCATGCCTGCAGAAAACAAACACAGTTTATTTATTACCTCCACTGCCTGCTCCCTTAGTTTTCCTCTCAGCAACTCAAATATAACAAAATATACAATTTCAGGTCAATTTTTTTAAAAGAACTATAACTGTAGATGTTAGTAGTCATACAATATCAACTAGTTAAAAACACTGAATTTGTGGAAATAAATCTCACATCTCCCAAATGGATTACACTGCAGAAGCTAACTTATGCCCATAAAACATGTAGGAAAGCAAGAAATTAAATGTAAAGTACATCCATGGATACAGCAAGGATTTAACCCTGCATTTTTAAAAAACTTCTGTAAATTCTGTCTAATAAGTTACTTTTGCTAGATCTATATGGAGTAAAGCAACTGCAGGTGAGATTCTGTCCAATAAAACCGTAGTTCCTCAACCTCATTAGTTACTATTCTGAGAAAACCAGAAACCTTTCAGAAAACTGCTGACCTTCCACTGTTAGAACCAGGCCTTTCCTTTACAGGTGCAAAGTTACATGTGCATGCTTGAGAATTTGTCCTTCTCTGTCAAAGCAAAAGTTGTTCAAAGTAAAATAAAACAAAAAAGCTAGAGAAACAGAAATACATTCAAAACCAGAGGAAAAGAATACTGCATCCAACTGACAGGTAGTCCTGAGAGAAAAATACAACTGATTCAATCACTTTGGTTTTCTTCCACTGTTTTGCAGGCTTTACCCGAAGGTTCTAACAAAATCTGATGTTAACTTGACGTTAACACAAAGCTTACTGATCTTGCAGGCCACAGTGATATGGGTGCAGGAATTAAATAGTTACACAATTCTACATTAAAACAAGCAAACAAAGCAAAACAAACAAAAAACAATAAACCCCAAACAAAATAAAACACAGTCCTCATCAAGAGAAGGAAGAAAAGCACGAAATAAACATGTTCATTCATGTTATGTAAGAATACACTTCACTGTACACATTTGATGTGGGAACAGACTATTACTCATTTTAATTTAAGAACAATAATCAATACAAGCTAAACATAAAAGCTTACTTAGCATGCTTTCTCTAGTATCTTCTGCTGCCTTTTTCCTCCATTAGTAGTCCATCTACTTAACACCTTTCTGTACTTGGCAAGCAAGTGATGAATGTACTTCTTAGACACATGGTGCACATTAACTGAACTACATGGAATTTTAAATAGAAAATACATCTGAAAAATAGTGTTATGCAGCCACATGCTTTACAAAAAGCAAATGCCATCACACCAAACTGGGCTTAATCCTTTCTCCAGATACAGGCCATATACAACTAGATTATCTTTTCTATAGCCTTTAAACAGAAGTTCAGTACATAGCAACTAAGACCACATCTGAATGCAAAACTGTTCCTTTGTTTTAAGAAACAAATAGACTGAGAGAACTAATGTTTGGGGGCTATTTTTGGACAGGAAGCAGACTGCCCCAAAGCCCATGATTCGCATATAACTAAGAGAATAACATCCCCCAGAAAAACAAAAAAACCCCAACAGAAATACATACCTTGGAAACTTGTGCGCATCGACACAAAGTAACTATGTCCAAGAAAGAAAATATTCTAGGAAGAAAGGCAAAGAACAACAATTAGAATGTTTTATTATAAAGTCAGACTCATACATGGACTCACAGTTCTGTAGTTCTATAAAAAAGCACTAGCTGCACAAGTAGCAAGTTAAATGCAGTATGAGCATTTTATCAAGTTATTTTGCTGCTCAAGACTTAAGGAATAATATCACATCCATCATCTAAAGACAGTCAACACCAACATATATTAGAACCAGCAGGTGCTTCTTCTGAAAATATCTATTTTCTGTTTCCCCCTCCTTACTACCCAAACATAAATGAATGATAACAAATTATTTTTCATCTTTTTAATTCAGAAAAACTAGCTTATATACCTTTAATGGGCTGCAATTAAAGAAATAACTCACACAAATACAAGTGAAGATTTCAGAGGCTGGAGAAGAGTAAGAAATGGAGAAAAACACAGATAAATTCAAGAATCTAAGTACTAACAAAAAGAAAAATTACCCAAACTTCTAAAGGGCTTTCATAGTGACTACCAAGTCTAACACAGTATTTACTTTTAAATTTACTCTGCAAGAAACAACTACAATTGAAAATTCAGCATTACTATTCTGAGCATGGAACCAGTTCCTCAAGGCTGCCAACTCTTAATAGTTTTCTGAAAGAAATTTTTCACTGTCAAAATGAATTTTGCTAAATACCACTTCCAGACAACAATGAAATTGCTTCAAAGGGTGTTCTCAGTGAAGACAAAAAAAATAGCTTAAGCATAAAATACAGATCCTATTGCAAAATAATTCTCTATTACAGAGGAAGACAGATATGAAATAAGACATTACTGTGATTCACTTATAAATATATAAATATAAATACTATAGATAAATAATATAAATATATAAATATAAATAAAAATGCACATACTGCGATTCACTGTTACCTTCTCACCAATGAAATTTTTTAGTTATCAGGACAACTAACAGTAATAATAACAATTTCATCTTTTAGTGAGATGTGAACACTGAGGAGTAAACAACCAGGTAAAAGATGCTGAATTTAATAATGTAAAATTACTATTTTCCAAGTGGAAATCTCAAGTTAGAGCTCAAAAGGGATGCCTACATCTTAAGCACTGTGAGTTTTACTTGTGGTAAGAGTCAATAAATGTAATGGAAGTTAATGGAAGCACTTCTTAAATGTAACAGCCTTCTGGATGTTTATTATGATCACTTTAGATAATTAGTATTCCAGTACTCATTAACACATGGAAATACTTTTATCTTTTTCACTGTAGAGTAATACCTTGTCTTCAAAAACTATTAGCCATGAAAACAGAAGGCAAGACATTCTCAAAAGCTATAAAATAATTTATAAAACCCTGTTCATAACATTCATTTTGATAGCATCTATTTCTGTCGTTTGAACATCCATTCTGAGGTCTGGCCACTTCCAAGAAACTTAGCAGTGTTTTATGCAAAAAGTACATACTAATATGCTCAGCAAAATTGCTGCACTGTTCGGATGAGCACTGTAAGTGTTCTCAGCCTTGTAAGAGCAGCATTTATAACAATGCTCCGCCATGAACCCTCTATAACCCATGATTTGCCAGCATAAGGCAAGTGGCAGAAGACGAACGTCAGAGATGATGCTGGAGACCTGCTAAAGCTTCTTGGTTTGTAGAAGCTTCCTCCTAGTACCACTGTATGAGTGTAATCAGAAGGTTATCTCATATTTACAGAAGCTGCAGCACAAAAAACTTCTATGTTACTTGTTACAAAGGAAGGTTTGTGACAAACCACATTGTGACACAATACTCTTGCCTAAATGAAGAACATGACATGCTTTAGAAGTGATCTTTCTAGTTACATTGAAATATGAAACAACAGAAGAAATTGCAAGATGTTGAAGACAGAGTATTTCATACTGCCAGACTGAGTTGTCTGGCAGTCTGTATTCATGTTTGATTGTTTATTGCTGTTAGAAGATTAAAAGTAAATGAAAACCAAATGCAGAACACATGTATTTATTTTTGCTCCATTCTGTATGAAGTGACTTCTTAAAAAGTCAAAACCAAAAAGTGGTCATTTTATGTTAAAAGGAAGAATACTTTAGTAAGTGTAAACATTCATGATGCTCTCAGTTTTTATTCTAAAGAAGAAACTTTCCTGCAAGGTGCTCCAAAATGTCCCCATCAAAATAACATTTGCTGGATTATAACGCATCCTAATGAGAATTATTAATGAATTAAATATTAGGATAGGTAAGAGATGCCAGTAAATTCCAAAGAGTCATTTTGCCAACTTGCTTGAAAGCATTTTTTCCCATACATTTCTGTTTACCTTCTATACTACAGGCTTACATGTGCACCACTAAAACACACTTGCTTCTCTACTGCAACCACACAGAACTACTAGGAAATACTTACCAGTCAGTAAAACTAGCCAACAGGGCACAAGACTGTAAGGTTTAAAGTAATTTAAAGTCTTTTAAAGACTACCAAGTAATGCAGCTGACGGTCGTATGGCACTTCTGTCCTCTATAACCACAGCTATGCAGACGGAAGCTAATGCAGCCAGCAGGAGGATTAATTTCCACTTAAGCCTTTGGCATGGAGTATGGAGAAACTGGAAATTAAGTTAATAGACCCACAGGAAAGTTTAGGATCATCTATTCTGATTTCCAGTATCCCAGGCTATTCAATTCTCCATAGTTATCCTATACGAAGTCCAAGAAGGAGAATCCCCTTACAAACAACCAGAGCTCTTCAAGCCTTTCCATCCCTAGGCACATGCCAGTCTGGACACATGAGTTTGGCCTTGGAGATCTTTCAATGTTAACAGTATCTGTAGTACACATAAGCTTCATGCCAAAGGCACAATGGGTGGCACAAGTGCACAGTTCTTCAACCCCCTTAAGGTAAATGTGAATTTGACTAAAGCCTAACATCCATAAAATGATCTATTCTTGATTTGAAAGCCTTCAAGAAATGGAAAATCACCACTTTCTCTGGTCGTTTGTTCCACTGCTTAATCACTCTGTTACAACATTTGCATTATTTCCAAGGTGAATGTCTGACTTGCAGCTTTAATGCTTTTTTCTACTTTTCTTCACCAAATTAGAGTACATTAGCAGTTAGTACTTTCCACGCACCAAGTTTTGAAGCACTTATCATGTCATCTTTAATGCTTCTTGTTGACAGTCTTTCTACTTTAGTTCTTTGAATTTCATTTTCTCTGCACATTCTCCATTTTTCCAGTATGTTTCTTCAAATGTAGACATCAGAAGCATGTGCAGCATTAAAAAATGATTAGTATCAACAAAGCTGTACACAGACATGTAAGTCTGCCAAGCAATTACAGTATCAGAAACAATCAAATTGACACAAGTACATAAACTGCATTCATATAGACTACTACAGAGGCCTTCAAAGAGGGCAGTATTGCCCTATTTAATTATACAAACCTTTGAAGTGGGGAAAATTAATTATGTGTGTGCAACGATTCAGGACATGGTTTAGTGGTAGACTTGGCAGTGCTGGGTTAACAGTTAGACTTGATGATCTTAAAGGTTTCTTCCAACCTAAGAATATCAATGATTCTGTGATTCTATGTTTGAGATGACAGATTTCTCCCCCACCTCAAAATACACACACTGTTTGTCTGCTTACAGATTTCTTATCAACTAAGAGCAGATCCATATACAAGTTTGTATTTTTCAGTTCTTTGAGTCACCAGTTGGTATTTCGTATGATAAGATCAGCAGCCAAATTTTACAGCAACTGTGGGCCATTTAAGTACCCACCCTACCTAGCTAAGAAAAACCAAAGGCATTATAACAATTTCTTGTAACCTCTGCTATATTTTTTCTATTTCCCCCACAGTTAAGCACACAGATGGTAAAACATCACTTCAAATATACCAAATACTATGTTTGAATACGTTAAGTTTCTGGCACTTTCTTCCCTACAGTAGTAACAGGCTAAAAGCTGAACAAAATGCAGGGTGCCGTACTAAAAACAAAGAACAGAAACATGAAAACATATATAATACTTAATTAGCCAACTCACAAGCTGCATATTCTTGTGTACAAGAAAAGCAGCTATTGGAACACAAGTCCTGGGTTCTTCTCCTAATTTGAGCCCCAAAACTTTGCTTATCCTCTTTTAAATCTGATTGAGCAATCAAATTCTTAGTCTGATAACTATTATGACCCATAGTATGACTACTATGACCTATTATTATTCCAGTACATGCACCAAGTACATATGGTTTATAGCAGAACTCAGAACAGCTTCTGCATTTGTGGTCCAGCCTATGAAGTTGGTACCTTGAAGGCAGAAGGGAACATAACATAGTTCAAAGGGTCAAAAGGATAAACATCTTTGTTTCTGAAGCTTGCCATTTTTGTGCAAAATCTTGTAGCACAGAAGGTTAGCAGTTAAAATACAAATGAACAAGTGTTATCTTCCTTCTACATGCCAAAAGTACTGGCTATCTCCCCATTTTCAAACCTGTATGTTTGAATTCAAACGTGTTTTCAAACTTCTCATCAAGCATAATACAAAAAAAAAAGAAAAGATTTTTGGAAGCTGTTGGAAAGTCAGAACATTCTAATATTACATTCACTTCATTTTTTTTGTTCCCAAGGCTTTTCAGACTCATATGGTAACTTTAAACATCCATTTGTTTTTCCCAGCAATTTACAAGGAAAAAAAAACAAAAGAAAAAAAGAAAACTATTCATCTTCGAGACTGTGATATCTTGCCGGAACAGTTGTTACTGTTAAAATTGCAACAGTCTCTCTCTGACTTTACTTCTGATCCTTCTGAAGTTAGATATGGGTTTATTAGCTTTAGACACCACTGCAAATCCACAACTAATGTCCTGTATAATCATATGATGCTTTTCCATAAACATAGAG